>SNQJ01S0168722.1:41527-66028 GCA_010110895.2 Picea sitchensis | reverse complement strand
TAAATGCATCTTGTTTTATAATTAGAGAATTATAAAGGTTCATTTAACAGAGAATTATAAAGGTTGTTTTATAATCAGAGAATTATGTTGGTTCATTTAACAGAAATGTTGCTACACTCTGGATTCTTCTTTAGTGTTTTTCAGACTCTCTAAATGTGAAAATCCGCCAAGATTACCTTCTCCGTTCTCAAAAAACTCCACATGGAAGGAGTCTTGTTGTATCATATTTAATCACATATCATGTCTCAACCTTGCATCTTTGGCCTAATGCCATCTTCATGTTTCTATTAAATGAACCTTCAAAGCATTCCTTAAATGCAATCCTTGGAGCATTTTTTTCCCTCGCGATTTGACACCTTGACCCATGGAGGAATTTTCTCGAGTGTCCATATCCTGCACATGTCTCCGTGCACCGAGCATCAATATGTTCCATGCGCTTCGAACTAGTTTTCTTGTCTGTGACACTCCTTCCTCCTTTGTAATGTAGCATTCTTTTATTCTTTTTCAAGCT
Source organism: Picea sitchensis (assembly GCA_010110895.2). Lineage (NCBI taxonomy): Eukaryota > Viridiplantae > Streptophyta > Pinopsida > Pinales > Pinaceae > Picea > Picea sitchensis. Next base: position 65,517 of record SNQJ01S0168722.1, on the reverse strand, counting down.
CGTTAAAACTTTGAAAAAGAAAAAAAAAAACAAATATTCTAAAAAGAGGGGATGGGAAATACATTCTCTTTTTTCGCCAGCAAGACAGTCACCCTTGGACAAATCACATCCTTTCATTTGTTCATCGAGCATTGGGACCTATTATGACCTTAGGAAGATGTTCTCGCTCAATATAGTTGTGTGCTCCTTCGTTTGGTTACTCTTCCAAACATATGAAGAGATTGTGGTGCCTCCTGTATCACTGACTTATGTCAATATTACGCTGCCTGAGTCTCATCATTTTGTCTTGATTTTTTCCAAGGGAAATTTTATCCAACTTGAGTTGGTCATTCTGTAGTTTGTCTCTTGAATTTCATGAGTCATCCATCCTGAGAGTCCAGTCAAGTTCGGATTCAAAATCCTTGAAGTTTTGTGCCTGATTATTGAGATCCTCCAGTGTTTCCCTGACAACATGTCAAATACCTCTTGGAAGTGATTATTACACTCTTATTGTACTCCTACCTGATATTTTGAATATCTTGAAGTTGTTTCTCGAGCTATGACATCCTCATCTCTAGCCACATGCATCAATTCTTCTTGAAGATGCATATTATATTGTACTTGTATATCATAGAATGATTTTGAGATGTAGATCCAATGTGTATTACTCATGGATACACTTTATATAGACATTTATATTCCATGTATCTGTAGTGTACTTGATTGGAAGCCATGCTTAGTTCATCCCGAGCATGGGTATGACCGCCTCAGAGAGATTATCATTGTTTTGCAGATGGCACTCTCTTGAACACTCGTCACGGGCTCACTTGACTTTGTTCCTTCCCACTAGTAAAGATATTGTAATTTATTTTGGCCATTAGTTTCTCTTTTGAACTCACACATTAGGAGGCATATGTTATAGTCTAAAAATTTATTACCTATGCATACAAGACATTGCCCTTTACACTTACATAATTTGTAAAAATATTGTGGAGGCTTCTTCTTAAAAAACCATTTTTTGGAAAATGTATGCACTCTGCTAAACTAATAGCCTGCGTACACACGTGTGATGCATACTAGTTATCCCATGTACACAGGCGAGCTGCATACTAGTTAGCCCACGTTTACCTCCAAAAATTCAAAAAAATATATATAATTTCATGGAATCCGGAGGAGTTTATAGGATATCAAAGTTTTCCTAACCATTTTATCCCTTGTAGCCCATCCCCAAATTGAATAACCACATTTTTTTCATACAAAAAGAGGTCTTGGGGTGTCATTTGAAAATAAAAGCAAGAGAATAAGAAAACTCTACCAAAATCCCTTCCCCTTCTTAGCCCAATTTTTGTATCCCTTTCTGAGTTTTTTCCTCAGCCTTCCTCTCCATCCCTTTCTCCTTATACAACCCTTTCCCCTTTCCCAAGTGATAAGTTGGTTGTGAGAATCTATTGTGGGATTGATGCATGTGTAGCCATGATAGAGGAGATCAGACCTAGTTCATGGATCGATTGTAGACAAAGGTCGTAATCATTTTGTCTTGAAACTTAATAAAACAGTTCATTCTTATCCCAAAACATTATGTCTATATGATTTTATTGACTTATGTATTTATGTCTATATCTGAACATCAAAAGTGATAAGTAGAGAGCGCATGTGTTGTAGCATCGTTTTCCTATGCTTTTGTAGGTCATCTTTGTGAGGAGACCCACAATCTAGGAAGTTGCAAAGAGGAAAGAGGTCTACACCAACTGCAAGGACTAAAGGTGCACCCGTTGACCTTATTCCCTCTCTCTTGTCATTTAGTTTAGATATTTTTTGGGTAGCTTAAGGGTAGAACAGTATTTTAAGGGAAGACAATGCTTCGCCTATACTTAGACCCAATATAGGGGGATTTTACTCATAGTATAATTGGTGACTCCACTAGGGATTATCTCTGGGGTCTTAGTGGGAGATATTGGTTAGATTTGATTTTCAATTTCTTTCTGAGTTTTCTGAGTGTACCTTCTAGGTGCCTAGCAACTTCCCTTTCCCAAGTTATATGTCTAAACATGCCCTTCTCTCTATACAACATGCATATATACACAGTCTGCATTATATACAACCCGTGTACATACACAGGTTGGTTGTGCACAACACGCGTCTATGTTGTTTTGGAGATTTTTTTCAAAATATTTTAATTTTTCCCACAGGAGACTTATGGTTCCCAGGTATTCCTAAGTTCTAGAAGCTTTTGTTGTTTGGGGTTCAGACAGTTTATAGGCTCGGATTGTTTATGAAAAAAAAAAATCCTCTTGTCTCTCTGTGTTTCCAATCATTTTTGGTTTATTTTAGGCTTGACTTTTAGCATATTTTGTTAGTTCTTCTTTGATTGGAAGAAAAAAAAACTAACTCATTTTTTACGTCTCTTTCTTTCTTTGCATTGTTATTTGAAAAAGAAAAAGAAACTAGCATAGGGTTGTGTTTTCTTCTCATCTTGAAATAATTTCAAAATAAAAATGAGAAAGAAAATCATTTCATTTTCTCTTTTGTTTCACTCGAAAGTTTCATTGTGCATTTTGCATGGAAATGAGAAAATATTGCATTTTTTAGGTTTGAAGGATTGTTCATGCTTTTTGCTTGAAGATCTTTCTCATTTGTAGAATTAGTATAAAGTATTCTTTTCCAGTGTTCTAATTAGTTTCTTTTTCACAAGAGTCTCAAACAACATAAGTTCCACTTCTGCTCCTTGAATAAGAAAAGCCCCTAAAACGAATGCACTAATCTAAAATATATTAGTAACACTTTTTCTAGGGTTCACCAATAGCTTATGATACAGCCTTGGATTAGGTGTAGAGAGGTAAACTCTCCAAGGCCAACCAAAACTTAACTTAGGTGTTTGTGCTAGGGTGTGAAAAATCTACTTTGTAATTACTCAATCTGGGAAGCTCCTCTAACACACGAGTCAAACATGAGGCCACGTGGAGGAAGGTGATGGAGATATCCACTTCTAATCCCAACAAAATGATTGGGAGAGTGTGTATTGGGGGTGAATATTGTAGCGATACTAACTCGACTGGTGTCAAACCTTTGAGAAACTTGGATCTCTCTAAGGTACTCTAAGATTGATTCTAGCCTTGTTGCATTTCAGGCCTCAGAAGGATCTTCGGGCTTAGTTACTATTAGCACTTTGTAAATTTTGTCTGGTTGATAGACAAACGATAGAGGTAAATGTTTCAAACTACTTTAGAGTAGGGCAATAGCCTTCTCAACTCAGAGAGGGCTCTCTCTTGTCACTTGGTATTTCTTTGAAAATCAGTGGCTAGATTTGGCTTGTTTTGGGGTTTTTTTATAAATTTGTTGGCGAGGAAGGGGAGTCAAAATTATGAAATTGAATGAACACAATGACTCTCCAGTAGAACTCTCCATAGGATAAAGGCTAAATGAGGCAATGAATCTGAGTTTTTAATTTGAGTTTAAGCAAGGTGTAAGAAGAAATAGAAACAAATAACTGTGTCAGAGCATCACTGAAATGAATTCTGAATAAGTTAAGAGGAAATTCACATAGTTTAAATTACTTAAGCCGAGAGCATCACAAGATGAATTATGAGATTTTAAATATCCAATCTAAATAGAAGACAATCCAAATGGAAATAAAGAATCACAGGAAATGCATACGATGAGAGAAGACCAAACTCATATCACCACCATTAGAATCTTTTCATAGAGACATCAAAAGCTTATGCATGTATATTCAATTCATCTCTAGAAAATTACAATAGAGTTTAGAAGCAAAAAAAAGGTGCCCTTGCACTTCTGCCAACATTAATTCATTCAAAATTTCTAGTACTTATACAATTCGATTACAATGGCTGAAATCAAAACGTTTCAGCTTGTAAAACTGACTATAATAATTTCAACTGACAATCTCGGCATATGAACCGATTTACAATGATTAAACAAAAAATATTTCATAGAATAGGGATGGATCTCTATGACTGCTTGGCTCCCTTTGCACACTCTGTCCTACTTAGATCTCCTATCGAATTTGCCAGTTTGGTGACACCTGGAAGTTATTTACTGGTTCCTGGAAAATTGCATTTCGTCTTGCCTAACCATACGATCTCCTTCCACTGTGAGTCAGAAGGAATCTCGTAATCCATCATCTCCTTTATCAGAATCTTCGGGTCAATGCAGGTAGCGTAAAATATAGTTGGAAATATGATCTTCATTGTCTTGAACTAATTCAAAATCTCAAAGTTTGCAGCCAAATATTCCAACAAACTAGGCCCCTTCAAGTTCTCTTCCATGCCTTCAAATTTTGAATGATCCATTCTTCACTGAGTGAGGAGAGAATTGTATTCCTCTTGATTGTATAATTTCCCTTTACCATCCCAAAATGGTGGGAGGCCCTTGATAAACAATTGTTCAAATGTATATTTGAACTCTTATATGCTCTGCATCATTTGTTCATCTTTGGTTTGAAACGATTTGAGAAAATTGTGTTTAGTGATAATCCTCCTGACCCAAATTATGAGTGCAATTATGTCCTTTACCCCAATGGTATGAACATCAATAGTAGGCACCAAATTCAACAAGTTAATAGCGTTTTGGGCCCATTCCAAGGGAGTTTTTCGAGTGTCTCATTAACAATAATACATCTGCTTGAGGCAGTGACATCCATGTTGTCTTTTTCATTTATAAAATTTAGTTAAACCCTGAACTTAGCAGCTTCAACAACAACAACATCCTATATTACATGTTTATCTCCTTGCAAAAGTCCTTTACCCTTCAACCTCATTTTCAATTTGTTCACCCTCTCTTTCAAATCTTGATTATCCTTTTGAAATTGGGCCATCCTTTCTTCCTTCATTTTCATCTCTTTCTGTAACTTTTCTATGACCTCCTTAAGGTTCTTGATATCCCTTGTCTTCAAGATTACTTGGGACATAGCTTGAACCAATCCATCAGTGCTTGATCTAGATTCTTTATTAGAAGGTACAATAAAAACCATATCTGATGTTGCTAATTGTCCTTATGACCAATTCGCTTTCTCTTTTTCCAGCTGCAACACTTTAGCTTTTTAATTTAGTGCTTCTTGTTTGAATATCTCCTTTTCTTTCTCTAGAGAAGATAGCTATGTTGTCTATGGATGTTCTATGGTGGACATATTTAGCTTCTTCTTTAGGCTTTGGATCATCTTCTCTTTCTCATCTAAAGAAGCCTTTACTCCTTGAGGGCCTTCAAATTCAAATCTTTTAACATGTGTTTGCCAGGCCTTGATGGATGCTTTCTCCTGCTTCAATTGCCCATCCAATTTTAGTGCATGTGTTGTCAATATTGAAACCCTAAGACTCAAACTCAGGTAGTCTGAATATAGCATGTCATTGGCATTCCTGTGGAACTTTACTTTGTCTGGGGCACCAATATTTTCATAATGCATCTTGATTTCAGACACTTTATCATCATCTTCTATTTCTATATTAAATGTCTTTCTTTCCACATCCCTGACTGAAAACATGGAAGCCTTATGCTGGGAGATATTATCTACCTCGGGAAACAAGTGTATTATTTCACTATTGGCCATACTTCCCTCCACATCATACCAATTCATTAAGTCTTATTTGGATTGGTAAACTAACCCATGTGTCTTGCCAAATGCATGTGTCTTGTTGTTGAAAACCCTAGAGCTACTTTCACTCTATGGCATGCTTCCTGTACCAACCTCTTCGTTCTTGGTTACACTTTCCACCATCTCCATGCTCATTTTCTCTTTAGGTTCTTCTTCTTCCAGGTCTACTATCTGATATGATGGTGTGATTTTCATTTTCTTGAGAATATTTTGCTGACTACTGGCACCTAGTGCCTCTGAACTGCTCCTCTTGTTATAAACACTCATCTTTGGAGCTTTGACAATCAACCTTGGGAAATTTTTTTGTGTCTGGATCTGTTGAGGGGTGGACCCTATCTGTTCTGTGTGATCAGGTTGTAAAGTGACTTCCATGTCTGTACATGTTTCCAAATTTTCTAGTTTATCAAATCCTTCAACTTTCTCATGCTCGTAGGGGCCTTTCCTACTCAAAAAAAATCTTTTAGATATGATTTGGTGTGGGTCATATCTCCTACCTTGTAACTGTTTAAACCCAAATCCACTGATTTTGGCTTGGATTTCAGGTAGACAGGACCTGGCTTTTACCACAAAAGGTCCTATCACGAAAGGAAATTTTAAATTAGATGCCTTGTGCATTTTCAGAAAATGCTCAGTGTCTGAAATAATCCTTTGTCTGATGAACTCTACGGAAAATATATTGGGAATCAGGAAGACAGAAAAAATATGAGGTCCTTCTTTATAACCATACACCCAAATTACAGTGGAATGCATGAACAACATCCAATCTCCCACCCTATTCTCTAGATTTGGTTGTAAAGAGATTTTCATTTCTTCCAAAACCCTTGGCATGTCTGTGCCGAACATGAGACTATACACCCTAGACATGATCTTGTTGATGAAAATAAGCATGGTGATACTTTTGCATTCAGTCAAGATGAATGCAGCTTCAGGGAATTTAGTCTTATTCCATTCCATGAACATTCTCAACAAGTGCGTGTAGTATCTGAAGTGTCTCAGTGAATTGAAATTTACCAGTTGTTGATGCATATTATTAGCGATGAACTTGTCAAAATTGATACAGACCAACCGACTAGACTCTGACATAAAAAAGGTCAACGAGAAACCCAACATGACTTATAGTACAAACTTGTCGTTATCCAACCCTAAAATTTGACTAAGTAGGGAACAAGCCCACTGGACCTCAATAATCATGATGCTTACATTGATAGGTAAGGATTGACTTTCGGAATGGTGTTCAGGTTTAACAATGGTTTGCAGAAATAGGGTTTTTACTTCAGGGGGACATTCTTGGTAGACTATGATCATTTTCTCTTCCTCGAAGGGCTCTGACACACTGGGGGAAGACTCTGGTATATTGCGGGTGTGTCGAATTGATGGACTATCTATTTCGCATAAGACCTCTGACCCTAACTTATTCAAAATGACCTTTTCTTCCTGTGAATACTACTCTGCACACCATCTTACAAGCTCTACGAAAGGGAAAATGACTTCTACGGCGTAAGGGGTAGTGGAGGCTTGGGCCGCTTCGAGGAAGGGTATCCTTTTTCCAACTTTTTCTAGCAAATTTGATCTGGACACAGAAATGGGTGAGACTGTTATTTCTGTGTAAAATATGTCGAAGTCCCTGTCAATTAGGGATTCTTATTTAGAGCCAAAGTCTTGTTCTTTCATGGATAAAATGACAGGTTTAGTGGCCATGATGAAAAATACTTGTAAATCGACAGAGAATGATTGGAGCTGGTTCACTGTTGAGATTTAGTTTCTACTGGAGGTTTTGCACCAATTTTTAAACGGTCGAGTGCTTTGAAATATCATAAAATAATGATCGGGGGATCTCCTTTTATATCCATTTTTCGATATCAGGGGTTGGAAAAAATGGTTTTGATTAGACCTCTTTTCGCCCCGATATGCCTCTGATGATGTCGCGTGTCCGAGAAATGAAACCATGGTATTTTCCCCGACCCGCCCTCGAACAATTATCCTCCGGCCTACTTCATTGCCCCATATGTGTATTGGTCGTCGATCTGGGTCGCTTCAAGATCTATGGTCCGTCGGATCCTATCAACTTATGATATCGGGGGTTTGAAAAAATGGTTTGAGTAGACCGATTTTCTCCCCGATATGCCTCTGATGGTGCCATGTGGTCGCGCGTTGAAACCACAGTATTTTCCTCGACCTTCTCTCACCTAATTAAACCTCATGCTATTTCATCACCTGATATGGTTATTGACCGTTGATCTGGGCCACTTCAAGATCTATGGTCTGTCAGGCCCCACCTTTCATGCCTCCGCTATATTGGCCCTTTTCTGCCAGATGTAGCTTGATCCTCCAAATCACACCGTATCTCTACACTACTTTAGTCCTATGCTAAATCTAAAATTTGTAGTCCATACAGAATTGTTATGGTGATAACATAGGCTCCAATTGGGGATGTTATCCTCCCCACGAGGTAGCAAAGAATGATATACCTAGTGCCTATCCATTGGGCCGTGATTTATTCATGCAATATGAATCCGATGATCTTTATTAAAAGACTCAAAATTGACCCAGCATAGCTCAGGGCCTTAACCTTAGGCTTCAACTATGCTTCTTTTATTCCAACTTCTTTATGGGAAAACGTAAAAATGATTATGTACAATGAATGGGTAGGGTGATCATTTTTCAAACAATGTAATTCTTGAGGAACATGCCATTCACAAGCCCTCCTCCAATGAGTTCTCCATTATTCTCCTGTAATAAGTAGGCATTTCTCCCATGGTGTGTTGCAATTTTGAGCGGGCCCAGCCATAGGTGATGAAATTTCCCATGTTTTCCCTTATCTTCATTTCTGGCATCCCATTTTAGCACCAAGTCTCCTGGTTCGAAGTCATCCACCTTGGTATGTCTTTCAAAAGCCTCTTTGATCTTGTCTTGGCACAATTGAGTATTATTGAATCTTGTTCTCTGGTTTGTTGTACACTGATGAGTTCAGCCTTCCTTCTTAGTGTGGCATATGTCTCTGTATCTTTGTCCTGCAATAGTTTCATTACTGGCAACCCCATTGTAGTATGAAAATCGCTTCAGTTCCATAGACAATCTAGAAAGGGGACATAGCAATGGATATTTTTGGGGATATCCTGTCATCCCACAGTGTGTGGATGAGCTTTTTGTGCCATGCCCTTTTATTCTCTTGCAACCGTTTTTTGATGATTCTGACTAAGAGTTTATTCGAAGACTCAACCAATCCATTCCCTTGAGGGTAGTATGATGTAGAATGACCAAGGGTGATATTGTAATCACTACAAAAATTTTCTATTTTCTTGGATTTTAAAGTTGTTGCATTGTCTGTTATGATCTTAGTCGGGCACCCGAACCTGGAAAGAATATTTTCTTCTAAAAACCGGATGATAACATCATCTGTTTCCTGCGTGGTGGGAACTACCTCAATCTTCTTAGTGAAATAATTTGTTGTTGTCAGCATCCACCTGTGTTGGGCTGAGGATTGTGGATGTATTTCCCCTATAAAATCAAGACCCCACTATCTGAAAGGAACTTCAACAGAAATGGGCTTCAAAGGCAGAGGTTGCAATTTTCCTTTTCCATCAAAAGTCTGGCATTCATGTCATTTTGAAAACTCTTTATAGACATTAGGAAAAATGTTGGGCCAATAGAACCCAGCCCTCACAATCTTATGCACAGTTGTCTTCCAATAATGATGACCTCCACAATCACCCTTATGGAACTCTCTGATTGTTTTCTCTGCGTCTCCTTCTATCAAACAACTAAATAAAATCCCCCCTGGATCTTTCCAATATATCAATTCATTCACTATACAAAAATTTTCTTCCTTCAGCTTCAAGAATCTGGCTTTTGTTTTACTAAATTCAATAGGATGTCTTTCACTGAGCTTCTAGGTATATAAGCAGTAGTATGAGAATGTAGGATGTAAACTCTGAATTATTTCAAGGCTTTGACCGGAGCATATGCTTGCTTCTCCATGATGTCATATTTCAAAGGAGAATCCCTCAATGTCTTGATGTAATACGCTATGGGTTTCTCAAAATTATGGTCATATTTCTGGAGTAAAACACCAGCTATTGTGTGTTCTAAGGTGAAACAGAACAATATGAAATCCTTGTCAAAATTAAGACTTGCAAGTATTGGAGCCTTAGTCAATGCCACCTTGATGTCTTCAAAGTATTTTCTTCCTTAAGGAATCCACTTTATTTCATTTCCCTTCTTGATCATGTTTGTGATGTGTTTTATGATTTCAACCAAATTTGGGATAAACCTTCTCATAAAAATTACTTTCCCCAAGAAATATTGAACCTCTTTTTTACTTTTGGGTATGCTAATTTTCAGGATTCCCTCAACTATGTTGGGATATACCTTTATCCCTTCTTTTGAAATAATGTGACCCAACAATTTTCCTTATTCCATGGAGAAATTTGACTTCTTAGGATTCAACGAGATTCCGAACTTTCTACATTTTTGAAACTCCCTTATAAGATGCTTGAGGTGTTCTTCATCTAAGGCAGAATACACAGTGATGTCATCAAGGTAGATAACAATGAATTTTATTTTTTCATCATAAAAATCTATATCCATAGATCTTTGAAACGTCGCCCCTCCATTCATAAGCCTAAAAGGCATCTTGCATACATAAATGTACCCCATGGTGTCGTAAATGTCGTCTTTTCTTGATCATCAGGGTGCACCATAATCTGATTGTATCTTGAGAATCCATCTAACATTGACATCTTCTGAGAACCCACCACCTTATGTAAAATATGATCCATCTTAAGCAATGGGTAATTATATTTTAGAGATACTTTGTTCAGATTCGTGAAATCTACACACAATCGGATTTCTCCACTCTTCTTTCTGACTGGCACCAGATTTGCCACCCATTTGGAAAATCTCAGGGACACTATGATTTTGGCTTCAAATAGCTTCTTTACTTCTTTCTCAATCAGGGGTAGCAACAAAGAATTTATCCTTCTCAATTTTTGTTTGAATGTCTTTTGATCTTCTTTGATTGGGATAACATGTGAATTATACTTGTGTCATAGACTTTCAAATCATCATAGCTCCAGGAAAAAACATCAAGGAATTCTTTCATCAATTTTACATACCTCTCCTTGACTTCAGGGCTAATCATTCTAGATAGCTTAACGATCTTTGGATCCTCTAAGGTCCCAATATTGCAATCTTTTACATCCCCTTCATTTACTATAATCTTTGGACTTTTGGCCACATCATTATTATCAAAGAGTTTCTCCAATGGGACCAAACCTTTAGGAATGATGTTTATCTTTAATTGAACGATATCTCTACCTGCAATATGATTGTCAAAATACCCCCCCTTTTTTAAAGCAGTTGCCTCCACCTCATCGTCACAGTTGCCTCCACCTCATCTGTTTGTCATCCTTGAAAACTTGCTAGTGCTTCATATTCTTTGGTACTATTGGCGTGTACTTGACCTCAACCTTGTAGCTTTTTTCAGGGAAAATTGGAACTTTGAAAACTGTTGTTGAAGTAGCCAAGGCATCAATGACCTGGTTCTGTTCTATTGGAATTGTTGAAAGATTACATTCTGGAAAATATTCAAGGAGGTCTAGTACCATATTTCTATAAGCCCTCAGTCTCGAGTGTTTTGTTTGGTATATGCCTTTGATTTGATTTATAATTAGTTCAGAGTCTCCATGTACAACAATTATTTTGGCACCCAATTCTTTCAAGACCTTTAACCCCAATATTATTGCTTCATATTCAGCCATGTTATTTGTGCATTCAAAAACAAGCTTATAAGAACATAATTTTGAATCTCCTTTGGGATAATTGATCCAAACGCCAGCTCTCGGTCCTTCTATGCATGTAGCTCCATCAAAAATCATCTTCCATATCTGATCTTCTGCTTCGTCCTGTTGTTTTGAGTCTTCCTCAATCTGTTGATCATATCTCCCCTTGTTGAGCATGTCAATTTCTGGTTATTCCTCTTTGTAACACAAGTCATTGAAGAAAATAGAAGATCCCAACTCAATTTCCATGGAGTATATGGGATGATTGTTAGGCTGTGACTTGTTGTTGACCATGTATTTGAGCAAAAATTCTCTGAACAACCTTCTGTCTTGACCGAAAACAGGGATGGTGGCATATGACATGTCCATCTGGAGGGTCCCTTTTAATTTTGCAGCCCAAGATCTTGACAGCAACATGTCGAATTTGGGAGGGATGTCAGCCACTACTACATCCATGACCATGTTCTTTGCTAGAATTTGTGCCAAAGATACCACCAGATCTTTGATAAGACCTAGGCATTTCACCTTCCTGGAATTGAAAGAGAACAAGTCTTTGTAAGGCCTAGTGATATCCAAACCTAGTTAGTCCATGACCACTTTGGGCATTAGGTTATGAGATGCCCCTAAATCCAACATGGAATTGTGTAGAGTCATATCATGGAATTGCAGGCTAACATAGAAAGGGGGAACTTTTTCGTTATCACCATTTTCTTCTACTCTTGGTCTGAATAAGATGGCAGGGTGGTCATCTTATATGTTCAGAGTATCAGAAGCCTGTTTTGTTTTAAGCATCTTGATGATTTGATTTCTATATTCGTTATTCTTGATTATTTCATTAAATGGTACATAAATTTTGATCTTATCCATCTCACTTTAAAAATTAAAAGAGGATGAAGTCTTCTCTACCTCTTCGGTGACCGTTTCTTTCCTTGCCTCCAATATTCTCTTCTGTGGTTCTTCTTTCTACTTTCCTTTGTCCACAACACCCTTTGCAGTAGAGTCTTTTGTAGCTGAATCTTTTGCAGCAGAATATTTTTGGGGTTGAATTGAAGAAGGTATGTTACTTCGAGCTTCTTTGGTGGCGATTCCCTTTGGAGGATTTGGATGTACCCTTTGATTTAGAAGGATCTGGTAATCTTTCATTTCTACTAACAACCTTTCCTCTTCATCTTGCAAAAAGATCTCACTTGCATCCATGAACTGGTCATGTTCTTCTTTAGTAAAAAACACTTATGTTTCTTTATCATCATAGCAGTTCATGTTGTCTTCAAAATATCCATCATAATTTTCATCTATATAATTATTTTGAAACGGAGGTCTTATTTGTTGATCTCCCTGGTTTCCTTGATTTCCCTGATTCGCTTGATGTGCTTGATTTGCTTGGTTCCCCTGATTTGCCTAATTCCTTTTCTCTCTTTGTATAATTTGGGGGATCATTGGTCTCCTCAAATTTCTGGGTGGACCATCAGCCTGTTCTCTGGGGTTAGACCTATTAACCAGAGTCATCCTTTCCATCATTCTCTCTATGTTTCTCATCATTGCTTCAAACCTTTCTTCTGATGTTTGTGACGTTGAAGGCTGTGATTTATCCTAAGTTATGTTTATGTCCCTACCAGAATTATTTTTCATATTCCCATGAAGCAATTAGCTTCATTTCAAATTCTATGGCATCAGTCAACATATCATCCAATGTGGCAGATCTTCGTTCTCTTAATAATAAAGCAAAGTTACTTTCAAAAGAATCAGCATATATGAGCTGAGAAACTTTAGGTGGGGGGTTTACCTCAGTAGGAATCGCATTATAGACCTTCATAAATCTAGCTGAAAACTCTTGCACTGTTTCGTCAACTGATCTCTTCATATTGTTGCACTGGGTCAACAACTGAAGGGGATTTTTCTTATCTCCCCATTTTGCAAGGAAGCTTGTTTCAAAGGCCTCAAAATCTATGATACTAGCTGGTGGAAGGGCTCTTAACCACTTCCTCACTTCTCCTTCAAAAATTTGTCTAAACAACCTCATTTTCACATCTTCAAAGTCCACCTCTTCCAAGTCTATGAAATCATTAAACCAGTCTATATGCTTCTAAGTTGATATGTTACCTTCAACATCATATAGTTTGATCCTTAGGTTATAATCTTGAGGTAGATCATGTAGTTGGGCAGGAAATATGAGGGGGGGGGGTAATCTGGATGCCATATCTGTTATGAGGGGTCGAAGTGGCTTTTGGTTCTGAGCAAGGATCAATATAGGCCTAGAAAATGTGGCTAAAATCAAATCTTGGAATCTCTTTTTGTCAAAGATGGTCTCACTTAAACAAGATTCAGACTTAGTTATGAATAGGGCTTGCTCAAATTTCACATCAAACTCAAGGTATTCAAGGATAATCACTCCATCCTTGGGCAAGGAAAGATATCATTCTGGACACAACACTGGGGTTACTGGATTTTTGTTTTCTTTTATTTACAATCTTTTCAGGGTCAAACACAGGGATTGCAGCTTCTGTGTTTGGGTTGCTCCTAGTGTGAATTTTCTTAGGAGACAGGATTTCTATCTCACATTGTTTGGTGCAACTAGTCTTTTGGTAATGGAGTCGCCAGGGGAAAAATAATCTTAGACAATAAGGTATTTGATCCACTGTCACCCTCAGGGATCAAACAAAGTCTTTAAATTCATTTTTCCCCAAGAAGATTTTTCAATTTCGTCCTCGACAACGGTGCGAGAATGTTAGCACTCTATAAATTGTTTTTGGTTGATAGAAAAATGACAAAGGTAACTATTTCAACCTACTTTAGAGATAGGAACTAGCCTTCTCAACTGAGAGAGAGCTCTCTCTTGTCACTTGATATTTCTTTGGAAATCAGTGGCTATATTTGGTTTGTTTTGGGAGTTTTTTATAAAGTTGTTGGCAAGGAAGGCGAGGAACACTCAGGGATATGGATTCAAAATTATGAAATTGAATGAAAACAATGATTGGCCAGTAGAACTCTCCAGAGGATAAAGGATAAATGAGGCAATGAATCTGAGTTTTTAATTTGACTTTAAGCACGGTATAAGAAGAAAGAGAAACAAATAACTGTATCAGAGCATTACTTAAATGAATTTTGAATTAGTTAAGAGGAAATTCACACAGTTTAAATTCCTTAAGCCAAGAGCATCACAAGATGAATTCTGATCTTTTAACTATCCAATCTAAACAAAAGAGAGTGCAAATGGAAAAAAAGAATCACATGAAATACATACGATGAGAGAAGACCAAACTCATTTCACCACCATTAGAATCTTTTCATAGAGACTTCAAAATCTTCTACATGTATATTCAATTCAGCTCCAGAAAATTAAAATAGAGTTTAGAAGCTACAAAAAGGTTCCCTTGCACTTCTGCTAGCATTAATTCATTCAAAATTTCTAGTACTTATACAATTCGATTACAATGGCTGAAACCGAAATGTTTCAGCTTCTAAAACTGACTATAATAATTTCAATTGACACTCTCAGCATATGAAATTATTTACAATGATTAAACAAAAAACATTTCATAGACTAGGGACAGATCTCTCTTACTGATTGACTCCCTTTGCACCATCTATCCTTCTTAGATCACCTATCGAATTTGCCAGTTTGGTGACACTTGGAAGTTACTTATTGGTTCCTCGAAAACTGCATTTCATGTTGCCTAACCATACGATCTCCTTCCACTGTGAGTCAGAAGGAATATCATAATCCATCATCTCCTTTATCAAAATCTCCAGGTCAATGTAGGTAGCGTAAGACATAGTTAGCAACCCGATATTCACTGTCTTGAACTGATTCAAAATCTCAAAGTCTGCAGCCAAATATTCCACCAAACTGGGCCCCTTCAGGTTCCCTTCCATGCCTTCAAATTTTGAATGATMCATTATGCACTGAGTGAGRAGAGAATTGTATTCCTCTTGATTGTATAATTTCCCTTTACCATCACAAAATGGTGGGAGGCCCTTGATAAACAATTGCTCAAATGTATCTTTGAACTCTTGTATTCTTTGCTCTATTTGCACAGCTTTGGTTTGAACCAATTTGAGAAAATTGTGTTTAGTGATGATCCTCCTGGCCCAAATGATCAATGTAGTTATGTCCTTTACCCCAATGGTCTGAAGAACAATAGTGGACACAAAATTTAGCAAGTTAAAATCGTTATGGGCCCATTCCGAGGGATTTTTTTCCACTGTCTCATTAACAACAGTACATCTACTTCGGGCACTGACAGCCATGTTGTCTTTGTCATTTATAAAATTTAGGTAAACCCTGAAATTAGTAGCTTCAGCAACAACAACATCCCAGATTACATGTTTGGCTCCTTGCAAAATTCATTTACCCTTCAACCTCATTTTCAATTTGTTCATCCTCTCTTGCAAATATTGATTATCCTTTTGAAATTGGGCCATCCTTTCTTCCTTCATTTTCATCTCTTGATGCATGTTTTCTATGACCTCCTTAAGGTTCTTGATATCCCCTATCTTCAAGATTACTTGGGACATAGCCTGAACCAATCCATCAGTGCTTGACCAAGATTTCATATTAGAAGGTACAATGACAACCATATCTGATGTTGCTACCTTTCCTTGTGACCAATTCTCTTTCTCTTTTTCCAGCTGCAACACTTTAGCTTTGTAATTTAGTGCTTCTTGTATGAATGTATCCTTTTCTTTATCTAGCGAAGCTAGCTCTATTTTCTATGGATGTTATGTGGTGGACATCTTCAGCTTCTTCTTTAGGCTTTGGATCATATTCTCTTTCTCATCTAAAGAAGCCTTTACCCCTTGAGGGCCTTCAGATTCCAATCTTTTGACCTGGGTCTAGCTGACCTTGCTGGATGCTTTCTCCTGCTTCAATTGTCCATCCAATTTTAGTGCATGTGTTTTCAATCTTGAAACCCTCAGACTCAAACTCAGGTAGTCTGAATATAGCATTTCATTGGCATTCCTGTGGAACTTTACTTTCTATGGGGCACCAATATTTTCATAAGCATCTTGATTTTAGACACATTATCATCATCTACTATTGCTATGTTAAATGTCTTTATGTCCACATCCCTTACTAAAAACATGGGAGCCTTATGTTGGGATATCTTCTCTACCTCGAGCAACAAATCTCTTATTTCACTATTGGCCATACTTCCCTTCACAACATACTGATTCATTAAGTCTTCTTTGGATTGGTAAGTTGCCCCAGGTGTCTTGCCAAATACATATTTCTTGTTGTTTAAAACCCTGGAGTTGATTTCACTCTGTGGCATGCTTACTGTACTAGTGTCTTCATTCTTGGTTACACTTTCCACCATCTCCATGCTCGTTTTATCTTTAGGTTCTTCTTCTTCCAGGTCTACTATCTGAGATGATGGTGTGATTTTCATTTTCTTGAGAATATGTTGTTGACTACTGGCACCCAGTACCTCTTAAATGCTCCTCTTGTTATAAACACTCATCTTTGGAGCTTTGATAATAATCCTTGGGGAATTTTTATATGTCTGGGTCTGTTGAGGGGTTCACCCTGTTTGTTCTGTGTGATCAGGTTGCAAAGTTACTTCCATGTCTACACATGTTTCTAAATTTGCTAGTTTATCAAATCCTTCAAATTGCTCATGCTCGTAGGGGCCTTTCCTACTCGAAAGTGTCTCAGTGAATTGAAATTTACCAATTTTTGATGCATATTATCAGCGATAAACTTGTCAAAACTGATACAGATTGACCGAATAGAATCTGACATAAAAAAGGTCAAAAGGAAACCCAACATGACTTCTACTACAAACTTGTCATTATCCAACCCTAAAATTTGACTAAGTAGGGAACAAGCCCAATGAACCTCAATAATCCTGATGCTTACATTGATAGGTAACGAATGACTTTCAGAATGGTGCTCAGTTTTAACAATGGTTTGCACAAATAGGGTTTTTACTTCGAGGGGACATTTTCGGTAGACTGTGATCATTTTCTCTTCCTCGAAGGGATTTGACACTATGGGGGAAGACTCTGGTATACTGAGGTTGTGTCGAATTGATCGACTATGTATTTCACATAAGACCTATGACCCTAACTTATTCAAAATGACCTTTTCTTCCTGCGAATATTGTTCCATACACAACCTTGTGAACTCTGGGAAAGGGAAAATGACTTCTAGGGAATAAGGGGTAATGTCGGCTTGGGCCGCTTCAAGGAAGGGTATCTATTTTCCAACATTGTCTAGCAAATTTGATCCAGACACAAAAATGGGTGAGACTGTTATTTCTGTGTCAAATACATCGAAATCCCTGTCAATTAGGGATTCTTCTTTAGAGGCAGAGTCTTGTTCTTTCATGGATAAAATGACAGGGTTAGTGGCCATGATTAAAAATACCTATAAATCAGTGGAGAATACTTGGAGTTGGTTCACTGTTGAGATTTAGTTTCGAATGGAGGTTTTGCACCAATTTTCAAATGTTTGAGTGCTTTGAAATATCATAAAATAATTACTGGGGTCTCTCCTTTTATATGCATTTTTCGATCTCGGGGGTTGGAAAAAATGGTTTTGAGTAGACCTATTTTCGCCCCAATATTCCTCTGATGTCACCGCATGTCTGAGAAATGAAACCATATTATTTTCCCCTACCCACCCTTGAACAATTATTCTCCACGCTACTTCATTTCCTGATATGTGTCTTGGCCGTTGAACTGGGTCGCTTCAATATCTACGGTCCGTCGGGTCCTATCAACTTCCGATATCAGGGGTTGGAGAAAATGGTTTGTAGTAGACCAATTTTCTCCTTGATATGCCTCTGATGGCACCACGTGGTCGCATGCCGAAACTGCGCTATTTTCCCTGGCCTTCTCTCACCTAATTAAACCTCATGTTATTTCATCGCTCGATATGGTTGTTGGTCGTTGATCTGGGCCACTTCAAGATCTATGGTCCGCAAGGCCCCACCTTTCACGCCTCCTCTATATTGGCTCTTTTCTACCAGATGTAGCTCGGTCTTCCAAATCACACCGTATCTCTACACTTTTTAGTCCTCTGCTAAATTTGAAATTTGTAGTCCATACAGAATTGTTATGTTGATAACATAAGCTCCAAATGGGGATGTTATCCTCCCTGCGAGGTAGCAAAGAACCATATAACTACTGCCTATCCACTGAGCCATGATTTATTCATGCAATCTAAATCCGATGATCTTTATTCAAAAACTCAAACTCGACCCAGCATAGCTCAGGGCCTTCACCTCAGGCTTCAACTATGCTGCTTTTATTCCAACTTGTTTATGCGAAAACCTAAAAATGATTATGTACAATGAATGGGCGGGGTGATGATTGTTCAAACAATGTAATTCTTGAGGAACCTTCCATTCACATGCCCTCCTCCAAGAAATTCTCCATTACTCTCCTGTAACAAGTAGGCATTGCTCCCACGGTATGCTGCAATTTTGAATGGGCCCAACCATAGGTGATCAAATTTCCCATGTTTTCCCTTATCTTCATTTATGGAATCCCATTTTAGTACCAAGTCTCCTGGTTCGAAGTTATTCAACTTGGTATGTCTATTGAAAGCCTCTTTGATCTTGTCTTGGCGCAATTGAGTATTGTCAAAATCTTTTTCTCTAGTTTGTTGTACACTGATGAGTTCATCCTTCCTTCTTCAAGTGGCATATGTCTCTGCATCTTGCTCCTACAATAGTCTCATTACTGGCAACCCCAACGTAGTAAGAAAAATCTCTTCAGTGCCATAAACGATATGGAAAGGGGATGTGGCAATGGGTCTTTTTGTGGATATCATGTCAGCCCACAGTGCACAGATGAGCTTTTTGTGACATGCCTTTTTATTCTCTAACAACGATTTTTTGATGATTCTGACTAATATTTTATTCAAAGACTCAACCAATCCATTCCCTTGAGGGTAGTGTGATGTAGACTGACCAAGGGTGATATTGTAATCACTGAAGGATTTTTCTATTTTCTTGTATTTGAAAGTTGTTGCATTGTCTGTTATGATATTAGTGAGGCACCCGAACCTAGACAAAATATTTTCTTCTAAAAACCGGATGATTACATCATTTGTTGCCTGGCTAATGGAAACTACCTCAATCCACTTAATGAAATAATCTGTTGCTGTTAGAATCCACCTATGTTGGGTTGAGTATTGTGGATGTATTTCCCCTATTAAATCGAGACCCCACTTTCTGAAAGGAGCTTTGTCAAAAATGGGCTTCAAAGGCAGAGGTTGCAATTTTCCTTTTCCATAAAAGATATGGCATTCATGGAATTTTGAAAACTCTTTATAGACATCAGGAAAAATGTTGGGCCAATAGAAGCCATCCCTCAAAATCTTATGCACAGTTGTCTTCTAATAATGATGACCTTCACAGTCACCCTTATGGAAATCTCTGATGGTTTTCTCTGCTTCTCCTTCTATCAAACAACTCAATAAAATTCCCCCTTTATCTTTCCAATATAGCGATTCATTCACTATACAAAATTTTTTTGCCTTCAGTTTCAAGAATCTGGCTTTTGTTTTACTAAATTCAGGAGGATCCTGCAAACTTTTCAACACAAAGATGACATCTTCATACCATGCAGAGACAAGAAATTTGTGTAATATTTGTGGAGTTGCCTTTTCCTCTTCTGTTGTATTGTCTGACAGCTTTGCAGTGAACTTTATTCCTAAAATTTCACGATTTTTCTGTGCCATCATCTTTTCCAACCCCTGTCCCTTGACCTACTTGGTAGGTTTGATTTCCATGTCATATTCTAACAACATTGTTATCCATTTTCCCCTCTTTCCTTCAGGATCAGGCTGGGTCAGGATGTCTTTCACTGAGTTGTTGGGTACATAAGCAGTAGTATGAGAATGTAGGATGTAAACTCTAAATTCTTTCAAGKCTTTGACCAGAGAATATGCTTGCTTCTCCATGATGTCATATTTCATTGGAGAATCCCTCAATGTCTTGTTGTAATATGCTATGGGTTTCTCAAAATTATGGACATCTTTCTGAAGTAAAACACCARCAATTGTGTGTTTTGAGGTGAAAGAGAACAATATGAAATCCTTGTCAAAATTAGGACTTTCAAGTACTGGAGCCTTGGTCAATGCCACTTTGATGTCTTCAAAGGATTTTCTTTCTTTAGGAATCCACTTTATTTCATTTCCCTTCTTGAGTCTGCTTGTGATGTGTTTTATGATTTCAACCAAATTTGGGATAAACCTTCTCAGAAAATTTACTTTCCCCAGGAAAGATTGAACCTTTTTTTTACTTATGTCTATGTTAATTTTCAGGATTCCCTCAACTATGTTGGGATCTACCTTTATCCCTTATTTTGAAATAATGTGACCCAACAACTTTCCTTCTTCCATGGCGAAACTTGACTTCTTAGGATTCAGCGAGATTCTGAACTTTCTACATTTTTGAAACGCCCTTCTAAGATGCTTGAGGTGTTCTTCATCTGAGCCAGAATACACAGTGATGTGATCAAGGTAGATAACAATGAATTTATTTGTTTCATCGGCAAAATATTTATCCATATCTCTTTGAAATGTCGCCCCTGCATTCATAAGCCCAAAAGGCATCTTGGCATACATAAATGTACCCCATGGTGTGGTAAATGTCGTATTTTCCTTATCATCGGGGTGCACCATAATCTAATTGTATCCTGAGAAGACATATAACATTGACATATTCTGAGAACCCACCACCTTCTATAAAATATGATCCATCTTAGGAAATGGGTAATGATCTTTTAGAGATACTTTGTTCAGATTCCTGAAATCCACACACAACTAGATTTCTCCACTCTTCTTTCTAACTGGAACTAGATTTGCCACCCATTTGGAAAATCTCAGGGACACTATGATTTTGGCTTCAAATAGCTTCTTTACTTCTTTCTCAATCAAGGGTAGCAACAAATGATTTATCCTTCTCAATTTCTGTTTGAATGGCATGTGATCTTCTTTGATTGGGATAACATGCTGAATTATACTTGTGTCATAGACTTTCAAATCATCATATCTATAGGAAAAAACATCAGGGAATTACTTCATCAATTTTACATACCTTTCCTTGACATCAGGGCTAATCTTTCTAGACAGTTTAATGATCTTTGTATCCTCTGAGGTCCCAATATTGCAATCTTCTACATCCCCTTCATTTACTGTAATCTTTGGACTTCTAGCCACACCATTATTATCAAAGATTTTCTCCAATGGGACTAGACCTTTAGGAATGATGTTTCTCTTTAGTTGAACGATATTTATGCCTACAATATGATTGTCAAAATACCCCTCCTTTGTGAAAGCAATTGCATCCACCGCATCGTCACAATATTCATCATCAATGTTCAAATTCTCAAACTCATTCTCCATCTTGAGGAAAATTTATATCTGTTTGTCATCCTCAAAAACTTGTCAGTGCTTCATATTATATGGTATTGTTGGCATATACTTGACCTCAACCTTATAGATTTTTTCAGGGAAAATTGGAACTTTGAAAACTGTTGCTGAAGTAGCCAAGGCATCAATGTCCTGGTTTTGTTCTCTTGGAATTGTTGAAAGATTACATTCTTGAAACTCTTCAAGGAGGTCTAGAACTAGATTTCTATAAGCCCTCAGTCTGGGGTGTGTTTCTTGGTATATGCCTTTGATTTGATTTATAATTAGCTTAGAGTCTCCATGTACAACAATTATTTTGGCACCCAATTCTTTCAATACCTTTAACCCCAATATCAATGCTTCATATTCAGCCATGTTATTTGTGCATTCAAAAAGAAGCTTATAAGAACATAATTTTGAATCTCCTTTCGGATGATTGATCCAAACGCCATCTCCCGTTCCTTCTCTGTAGGAATCTCTCGTTCCTTCTCTTCAGGCAGCTCCACCAAAACTCATATTCCATATCTGATCTTTTGCTTCATCCTGTTGTTTTGAGTCTTCCTCAGTGTGTTGATCAGATCTCCCCTTGTTGAGCATGTCAAATTCTTGTTCTTCCTCTTCGCAACACAAGTCATTGAAGAAAATAGAATATCCCAACTCAGTTTCCACAGAGTATATGGGATGAATGCTAGGATTCGCCTTGTTGTTGACCATGTATTTGAGAAAAAATTCTCTGAACAACCTTATGTCTTGACCGAAAATAGGGATGGTGGCATATGACATGTCCATCGGGAGGTTTCCTTTTAATTTTGCAACCCAATATCTTGACAACAACATGCCGAATTTGGGAGGGATGTTAGCCACTACTACATCCATGACCATGTTCTTTGCTGGAATTTGTGCCAAAGATACCACCAAATCTTTGATAAGACCTAGGCATTTCACCTTCCCGGAATCAAAAGAAAACAAGTCTTTGTAAGGCCTGGTGATATCCAAACCTAGTTGGTCCATGACCACTTTGGGCATTAGGTTATGAGATGCCCCTGAATCCAACATGGAATTGTGTAGAGTCATATCATGGACTTTCAAGTTAACATAGAAAGGGGGAACTTCTTCATTATCACCATTTTCTTCTACTCTTGGTCCGAATAAGATGGAAGGGTGGTCATCTTGTATGTTCAGAGTATCAGAAGCTTGTTCTGTTTTAAGCATCTTGATGATCTTATTTCTATATTCTCTATTCTTGATTAATTCATTAAATGGTACATAAATTTTGATCTTAGCCATCTCACTTTCAATATTAAAAGAGGATGAAGTCTTCTCTACCTCTTTGGTGACCGTTTCTTTCCTTGCCTCCAATATTCTCTTATGTGGTTCTTATTTCTTCTTTCCTTTGTCCATAGTAACCTTTGCAATAGAATCTTTTGTAGTAGAGTCTTTTGTAGCTGAACCTTTTGGAGCAGAATTGTTTTTGGGATGACTTGAAGAAGGTATGTTACTTTGAACTTCTTTGGTGGGGTTTCCCTTTGGAGGATTTGGAGGTACCCTTTGATTTCAAAGGTTGTATTGTCTTTGGAATTGCATGATGGAATTTTACAATCCTATTTGGTAATCTTCTATTTCTATTGACCGCCTTTCCCCTTCATCTTGCAAAAAGATCTCACTTGCATCCATGAACTGGTCATTTTCTTCTTTAGTAAAAAACACTTATGTTTCTTTATCATCATAGCAGTTCATGTTGTTTTCAAAATATCCATCATAGTTTTCATCTATATAATTATTTTGAAAAGGAGTCCTTATTTGTTGATCTCTCTGATTTCCTTGATTTCCCTGATTTCCATGATTCGCCTGATCTGCTTGATTTTCTTGGTTCCCCTCATTTCCCGGATTCCTTTGCTCTCTTTGTCTAATTTGGGGGATCACTGGTCTCCTTAGATTTCTGGGTGGACCATCAGCCTGTTCTTTGGGGTTAGACCTATTACCCAGAGTCATCCTTTCCATCATTCTCTCCATGTTTCTCATTATTGCTTCAAACATTTCTTCTGATTTTTGTGACGTTGAAGCCTGTGATTTATCTTGAGTTATGTTTATGTCCCTGCCAGAATTAGTTTTCATCTTCCCTGAAGCCATTAGGTTCACTTCAACTTCTATGGCATTAGTCATCATATCATCCAATGTGGAAGATCTTCGTTCTCTTAATAATAAAGCAAAGTCACTTTCAAAAGAATCAACATATTTGAGTTGAGCAGCTTTGGGG
>SNQJ01S0168722.1:25230-35708 GCA_010110895.2 Picea sitchensis | reverse complement strand
GATTACAATTTGGTGGCCTAGTTGCAATTATATAGTTTGACAAACATGTGATCATGAGGGGTGTATCATGGTACCTGAGGTAGACTTTATATTCTCTTGGAGACACCCGAAGGGAACGTCGGTCGAAGGTCTAGGTAATTGCTTCTCTTGGCTAGTTGTTTTCCTTTTTGAATGCTTCGGACAATTAGAACTTCATCTCCCTGGGTCAAAAGCATTTAGAAGGGTGGTTTGTTTGGTTTGTATCTTTTTAGGATTTTATCCTTAGTGGTGTGCTCTTCACTCACTAGTTTTTCATAGTGAGTTAGTCAGTCATTTCTTTTCATCTCTGAACTAAGGTGGTAGACCGCCCACTCCACCGGTCATGAGGACTTTTTGGTATTCCACTTAAAAATGTGGAGACGCCTCTTTATAGGCATTTTTTTATACCAATGGTTCACTAGATTCATTGTGTGAGACCTTTTCAAGGGGATTCTTGTGTTTTTCCTTTCTTTGGAAATGTTGGTGTCCCTTTGATGGCCATATTGTACATTCTCGGGTTGAATGTGGGACTTCCAATTTGGTTGGGTACCATTCAAAATGTCCTGAATTCTCTTGACGCTTCTCAATTAAGCACCTTGTGTCATGGGCATCATGTTGACATTGCTTCTTCATCAAAGTCTTCTCCTCCTCCTTCTACCTTCTCTGGTGAAATTCTAGCTACTAGTAACTAGAATTCTAAATGAAAAAGAAAGAAGAAGAATAATAAGACGAAATCACCAACCTCTGCAAGTCATGTTGGAGATAGGGCATCAACCTTTGAAAGTCATGTTGAATACCAGCAACCAACCTCTCCAAGTCATGTTGGGGGCATGAACCTAGTCCTTGCAATTCATACTGGATTTCAATCACCAAACTATGTGAGTCATGTTGTAAATAGGTCCTCAACCTCTACTAGTCATGTTGAATACCAACACACATCCTTTGCAAGTCATGATGGGGGAAATATTCTAGTCACCGCTAGTTATACTGGCGATAGGTTTGTAGCCTCTTTGAGTCATGTTATCAACCAATCACCAACCTCTACAAGTCATGTTGGATATGTACAACCAACCACTACAACTCATGCTGGGGGAACGAGTTTCATCAATGAGAATCATACGAGTGATATGTCAATAACCTATGCTAGTCATGTTGAAGAAAAGAAACCATCCACTTCTAGTCATGCTAAGGGCATTGATTCTTTTGAGAAACCTGTAGGATGTAAGCCTAAGTTCCCTTGTAATATTTGCAAGGGATATCACCTTACTCATATGTGCCCTGACATTCCAGAGGCATGAAGATTGTGGTCCCTGTCTGCAAGATATTATGATTCTGAGTCTTCTCGGATATTAAATTTCCTTCAGATGAGGCTATCCTTGAAGCCATGGCTATGGATTATATATCTGTGGAATACTTACACCATGGTTTCTGTTTTCTTCCAGATTGGGAGACTTTCTAGGTTGACTATCGAAGAGACTCTTTGTCAAAGCCTAACAACGGGCTCTATTTGACCCAGTACTATGCATAAGTCGTAAGGTTGTGTGGTGCCTTGTACCATATTGTATAGTCCAGGTTTGTTGTATTCAAGTTTTGTATTCAATAGCACCTGTTATTTTCCGAAGTTGATATCTATATTGGATTTATTAACTTCTGGAGGAGTGTTATTGGCCTTATATGCAAGATCTTGGAGACATTTTTCTTTGACATTTGTTCATCGTACCGATTCGCTCTGACAGGTATGACCTCGAAACTAGCATATATCTTAGGTTTTTCCATGCTTAGATTTTTCATTATCCGTTTCTTGGTTATTTTGGCCTTAGGGTCAACCCCACTTAATTGTGACACTAACCTACCTTGTTGATAAGTGTCTCGTAATTTATTTGGTAGAGTGTTGGCACAAGGGAAGATCCAGGGTTCAACACTACAACAACGTACCAACAAAACCCTAACTATCGACCCTTTCAGCAACACCTGCAAAGTAGATGAAGTCTCACCCGAGGTAGAGGCAGGGGTGGTTGTAGGACTCAGGTGTCTGCAACATTAGCTAGAACACAGATATGTGATTGTAATACTTAATAGAGAACTTAGCACCGAAAGTTCATAAATATTTGACCACTATCTACACTATAGATAAAATAGAGCATCGCATCATTCATTCAAATTTGATGTATTTAAGAACTTATCATAGAGAGGTAGATTAGATCTAGCATATTCAAGAACTAAGCACATTCACATAGGTTAGATCTAACATCCATATACATCGTTAGCACAAAGCATAAACATAATTATCTATCTATATCAAAGAACTTAGCAAGTAAAGACATAAACACATCAACACATCGCACAAAGAATAACAAAACAGTATGTACATGGTTCACCCCCACCGTGGGGCTACGTCCACCAACTCTTCTCTTTATTATCTTCAGTCAAGCTTCTTACAGGCACATAGCATCAAAATCCTACTTCGCAGAAGACAGGATATCTGTGCGCTCTCTGTCAGATCCTCCTTCTCCAAGTTAGGGTACAACACCAAGCCTTCTTACAATTACTTGCACGTAGCTCTACAAGTCTCACACAGTATGCACAAAGCATATACAATACATACTTAGCACTTAGCCATATATCACACATATATATATGTGCCTCTCCTTACATTGCCTAGACATCTATTTATACTTTACAAAATAGGCGTAAACATGGGTAAACCCATGGGCCAACATCTGCATACCTGTTACATAATCCCAAATCCCAAAAATGACCCAAAAAGGGGTCGAGATCTCGCGATATCTACTTCGTCTTGCGCTCCTCCTTGGACAGGCTGTCGAAGTCCAAAAATAGGTCAAACTTGACCAAGGATCTCCCAAAACTTGGTCAAGGGCCAACATAGAGCCTTCCTTTACATGGATTCCCTAGGTAGATCCTTTGCTTCATTTCGGTGTCCTTTTAGTCCCACCATGATTAAATTTTGAAGCCTCATTCTTCTTAGTATTTTCTTCCTCTTACCCGAGGGGCTCCTCATGACCATAGTTTGTTGTCTTTCGAGCTCATTTAGATTTCGAAGGAAACATCCAATGAGAGTTTATTTATTCTTTTTGATCTCATCTAGATTACTTGATAAAAGAAGCCCCCCTGGACTCTTCTTTAATCCCTTTTTAGACAATATAAAATTGAAAATATTTTTGAGCGATCTTGTTTCGCTTCACGCTCTCCAAACTCAAATTTGAAGGTAATATGTTCGGTGCTACTTTACCCCTTTTTCGATCTAGATGGTTAATTTACGAATAAAGGCATGCCCTAGGATCTTCGGTTCTCTAGGAGAGTATTCTCAAGCGTACGTTTAACCCTTTTTCGGGCTTGAGCGATTAAATTTTCAAAAAAAGGGACATTCTCCTTGCTTTTGGTCTATCTTTTTTTCAGGACTTGGAGATTACTTACAAAAAAGGAACCCTCTCAAAGTCCATAGTTAATCTCTTTTTAGACTCCCTAAATATGAAAATATTGTCAAGTGACCTTGTTCCTTTCACACTCGTTAATTCATCTAGAAAGAACATCTATTTGGCATAAGTTTAACCCTTTTCCAACCAATAGATTACCCGAGAAAAGGGTATGCCTCGGGAGACTTGTCTCACCTAGAGAGTTCTCCTAAGTTATATTTTATACTTTTTCAGGCTAAGGAGACTAAACTTAGAAAAAGGTTGTGAGTCCATAGTTAAGCTCTTTTCAGACTCCTTAAAATTGAAAAGATGGTTGAGTGATCTTGTCTCAATCACACTCATGAAAATAGTTTTGAAGAGACATATTTTCATTATAAGTTTAACCATTTTTCAAACCGACTAGACTAGTTATGAAAATGGAACACTCTGGAGTCTTATTTTAGTGTTTTCAGAATCTCTAAACGTGAAAAACCATCGAGCTTACCTTCTTTGGGCTCGTAAAACTTCACATGGAAGGATTCTTGTTGTTTCATATTTAATCGCATCACATGTCTCAACCTTGCATCTTTGGCCTAATTTAGGCTTCATGTTTCTATTAATTGAACCTTCAAATCATTCCTTAAATGCAAGCCTTGCAACACTTTTTTCCCTTGCGATTTGACACCTTGACCCATGGAGGAATTTTCCCGAGTGTCCTTATCCTACACATGTCTCCTTGCACTGAGCATCAATATATTCCATGCACTTGAAACTATTTTTCTTGTCTGTGACACTCGTTCCTCCTTTGTAACGTAGCATTCTTTTATTCTTTTTCAAGCTCATTAAAACTTTGAAAAAGACAAAAAAATCAATAAATCCAAAAAGAGGGGATGGGATATACATTCTCATTTTTCGACAGCAAGACAACCACCCTTGGACAAAGAACATCCTCCCATTTGTTCGCCAAGCATTGGGATCTAGTATGACCTTAGGAAGTTGTTCTCTCTACATAGAGTTGTGTCCTCCTTCATTTTCTTATTCTTCCAAACATATGGAGAGTTTGTGGTGTCTCCTGTATCACTCACTTAAGTCAATATTATGCTAACTGAGTCTCAACATTTTGTCGTGATTTTTTCCAAGGGAATTTTTATCCAACCTGAGTCAGCCATTCTACATTTTGTCTCTTGACTTTCATGAGTCGGCCATCCCAAGAGTCCAATCAAGTTTGGATTCAAAATCCATGAAGTTATGTGCCTGATTATCGAGATCCTCCATTCTTTCCTCGACAACATTTCAAAGACCTCAGGGTAGTGAGTCTTACACTCCTATTTTACTCCTCCATGAGATTTTGAATATCTTGAAGTTGTTTCTTGAGCTATGATGTCCTCATCTCCAGCCACAGGCATCAATGCTTCTTGAAGATGCATATTATATTGTACTTGTATATCATCGAATGATTTTGAGATGTATATCTGATGTGTATTGCTCGTGGCTACACTTTATATAGACATTTATATGACATAGATCTGCAGTGTACTTGATTGGAAACCATGCTTAGCTCATCACGAGCATGGGTATGCATGCCTCAGAGATACTATCATTGTTTTGTAGATGGCACGCTCTCAAACACTCTTCTTGGGATCAATCGACTCCATGCCTTCCCACTAATAAAGATATTGTAATGTATTGCATCCATCAGTTTCTCTTTTGACCTCACACATTAGGGGGCATATGTTAGAGTCCAAAAATTCCTTACATGTGCATGCAAGACATTGGCCTTTCCACTTACATAATTTTTCAAAATACTGTTGAGGCTTCTTCTTAAAAAACCATTTTTTGGAAAATGTGTGTGCCATGTTGAATTGATAGCCCATGTAAACGTGTGTGTTTCATACTAGTTAGCCCGCATACATATGCGAGTTGCATACTATTTAGCCTGTTTTTACCTCCAAAAATTGCAAAAACTATAACATTGCAAGGAATACAACGAAGTTTATGGGCTATCGAGGGTTTCCTAACCATTTTACCTCTTGTATCCCATCCCCAAACTGAATAACCATATTTTTCTCATATAAAAGAGGTCTTGGGGTGTCATTTGAAAAGACAAGCAAGAGAATAAGAAAACTCTCTCAAAATCCCTTCCCCTTCTTAGCCCAAGTTTTGCATCCCTTTCTGAGTTTTGGCCTCATCCTTACCCTCCATCCCTTTCTCCTTATACAACCCTTTCCCCTTTCCCAAGGGATAAGCTGGTTGTGAGAAGTTAGTGTGGGATTGATGCACTTGGAGACATGATAGATGAGCCTAGACCTGGTTCATGGAGTGATTGCTGACAAAGGTTGTAATCATTTTTGTCTTGAAACTTAATAAAAGAGTCCATTCTTGTCCTAAAACATTATGTCTATATCATTTTATTGATTTATTGATTTATGTCTATATCTGAACATTCAAAGTGATATGTAGAGAGTGCATATGTTGTAGCATCATTTTCCTAGGCTTTTGAAGGTCAACTTTGGGAGGAGATCCATAATCTAGAAAGTTGCAAAGACGAAAGAGGTCTACATTGGCCACAAGAACTAAAGCTGCACTCATTGACCTTCTTCCCTCTCTCTTGTCATTTAGTTTAGATATTTTTGGGGTAGCTTAAGGGTAGAATAGTATTTCAATGGAATTCAGTGCTTTGCATGTACCTAGAGCCAGTATAGGGGGATTTCCCCCATAGAAAAAGGTTGAGGGAACATCATCAATGGATGATGGGAATGAAGGCCCCAAGAAGGAAGAAAATAAGCGAGACAAAACGTAATAATAAGTGATAAATGAGAGAGAGTAGTTACAACAAGACATAGGTACCATTTCATGTAGAGGATAAGGTGGACATAAATCCTTATGCTGGAGAAGTGTATGCTATAAGTTTGAACCAATTGCTTACAACAAATGGAGGTGTACTTCAGCGTTCATGAATTAACTGGAAAAAAAAAGATTGATTTTTCTTGGTTTAAGCTTGAAGGCCATGCTTTGACAAGGTGGGAGAGTGATGGAGTAAGTAGAACACTAGGAAATGAGCCATCAGTGACTGATTGGGAAGTTTTTAAAAACATGATAAAATCTCATTTTTATCCAATAGGAAACGAGGAACACCAAAAAATAGTATGGCATTACTTCAGACGGAGACAAGGACAATTAGCGCAAGAGTTCACCACAGAGTTAAGGAAGAGATCAATTCAGATGGGAGTCTCTCTCAAATGTTCATACCTACTGGTCAAGTATTTTGGGGCATTTTTGCCTCATATTTGTAGGCAATTGATGTTATTCATACCAAACACAATTGATGGGGCAATAATTCAAGAAAAGTACCTTGAGGGAGACAAGCGGAAGCAACAAACAAATCCTCACAAGCAAGTAGAACCACGAGAGCAATAGAGAAAGAAGAAAAAAAATAAGAATTGGAATGAGAAGAAGGTTTTGGAAGCAACGCAAGAAGGAACACCTCCCATGCAAAAATGTAAAGGATGTGATCGAAAGGGACACACAGAGGAGAATTGTTGAAAATTACACCCTAAGAAGTGCCCCAAATATTTTCAGAAAAAAAAAAATAAGAAGAAAGGATTAATATTAGTGGATGACGAGGAATACGTGGATAACACCTCAAACCCAGAAGGGAAGATTAATTACACTAATATTCATAAAGAGGTGGAATTAGTTGGTTGTAATCACAAGGAGGAGAAGGAAATGACTGAAATTTTCTGTATTATAATCCACATGAAGGAAAGCAAGGTGGAATGTTTGTTTGATCCATGTTCACAATCCAAATTGATATATGCACAATTGGTTGAGAAGATCGTAATGGAGACTCAAGATCATCCAAATCCATACCCCCTGGACTAGGTAAGGCAAGATGTGGAATTAAAAGTGAGCAAACAATGCAAATTTAAGTTTGTCATCAATCAAAATTTTGTTGATGAAGTGATTGCAAATGTGGTTCCTCTAGACATATGTGGAGCCATATTGGGAATTCCATATTTGTACATGAGAGAATTCATTTTCACAAGGAGATAAAACCAGTACAAGATGGTCAAGGATGGAAAATATTATGCCATAAATGCATACAAGGATAAAGCTAATTGACAGTCATCAGTCCTTGCCTGATCAGTTGGCCAGGAGATGAATCGACGGTCGTCACTTCGGTGTTTAAAAACCTATAGATTCAAATGCCCTGCTTTTTTGTGCATGGATGATAAGTGAAGGATAAGAATCTTCCATGTTGTCTATGGACACCTTACTTATCTTTTAGTTGATTGAATCATGGCTGAATGTTTATTTTTTGCATCTTCTTCTTTGATGTGGATTGTGAATGATAAACCTCTCAGTGGAATGACAGTTCCTTGGCGAACCCAACTTCTGATTTCAATGACTTCTATGTGCGGGTTTTATTGATTATTGTGAAAATTTTGTGGTTTTATATTATGTCACTTATCCCTTTAGTCATTAGTCTGTGCCTGAGCAGTCGGCCAGGATCCGAATCGACGGTCATCACTTCGGTGTTTAAAGACCTATAGATTCAAATGCCCTTCTTTTTTGTGCATGGATGATGAGTGAAGAATAAGAATTTGTCATGTTGTCTATGGAAACCTTACTTATCTTTTAGTTGATTGAATCATGGTTGAATGTTTAGTTTTTGCGTCTTCTTCTTTGATGTGGATTGTGAATGATAAACTTCTCAGTCGAATGATAGTCCCTTGGCGAACCCAACTTCTGATTTCAATGACTTCTATGTGTGGGTTTTATTGATTATTTTGAAAAGTTTGTGGTTTTATCTTCTGTCACTTATCCCTTTAGTCATCAGTCCATGCCTGAGCAGTCGACCAAGAGCTGAATTGGCAGTCGTCACTTCGATGTTTAAAGACCTATAGATTCAAATGCCCTGCTTTTCTGTGCATGGATGATGAGTGAAGGATAAGAATATTCCATGTTGTCTATGGACCCCTTACTTATCTTTTAGTTGATTGAATCATGGTTGAATGTTTAGTTTTTGCGTCTTCTTATTTGATGTGGATTGTGAATGATAAACCTCTCAGTGGAATGACATTCCCTTGGCGAACCCAACTTCTGATTTCAATGACTTCTATGTGTGGGTTTTATTGATTATTCTGAAAAGTTTTTGGTTTTATCTACTATCACTTATCCCTTTAGTCATCAGTCTGTGCCTGAGAAGTAAGCCAGGAGTCGAATCGACGGTCGTCACTTCGGTGTTTAAAGACCTATAGATTCAAATGCCTTTCTTTTCTGTGCATGGATGATGAGTGAAGGATAAGAATCTGCCATGTTGTATATGGACCCCTTACTTATATTTTAGTTGATTGATTCATGGTTGAATGACCAGTATTTGCGCCTTCTAATGAGTGAGTACCTTTTTGGCTTGATTGTTTAAAAATTTGATTTATCTCTGCGTTTTTAATTGCTTTTTGTGTACATCTTTGGATTTTTTTAATAAACTCTGCATTGTGGATAGATATTGAGGAGTGATGTCAACACGAGATTATCCAAACATTCCTCGCAAATGCTCTAAGCGTTCTCAAGAAGGAAGAACAAGAACTCCTTCTTCTACTGAGACTCTGAGTGAGCACCAACAATCTCGTCAGAGGAGATTTTCAAACGAGTCTATAAATAGATCAGCTACAGAACCTGCTCAAACCAGTGTTATGGATGCATCCTTCTTAGATAGGCTACGCATCAACACTCATACACCTGAGAATGTAGTGAATAGCTTTGGACAAGAGAATATTTATGGTAAGTTTCTTAAATTTTGTTTATTTTTGTTGAATTTTGTTGTATTTAAATTTATGTGAGGTTAAATATTGAAGTTACTTTCAAATGTGTGTGTAGGCAATCAATTTAGAGCAAGGGGTGACAATGAGAGTGGTTGTCACGAAGATTCAAATGTTGATGTAGAGAGTGAAGGTGGATTTAGGAGGTCGCGTTATGAAGAAACAAAATATTACACGCCAACATCCACCTATCCATCAGAAGTTGGCGATGAAATTCCTTGGGAAGGGAATACATAAGCAATGATGCTTGAGCGATGTTCAGGTGTTAAAAAGAGGCTGGAAAATGATTTGGCGATCTTGGAACTTCCTTGAGAGAGAAAACAAAGTTTGCAAATTGTTTTGCATTCACTAGAAAACTTTATGGATGCATATCAGAAGATGGGGCCAACCACTGACATTTTCGTCGATTTAATGAGGCGGCAAAAGTCAGAGGTGATGGGTCCTGATAAATGGGAGACAGTAAAAAACAAATTTTCAAAAGAAGACGCCATCTCCATGTTCAATTTCAAAGAGGGCCCAAAGCGGAAAATGTTGAAGGTGCAATATTTTAAGCACCTTGAATTTGTCGGTCATCTGTATAACAGATTTTTTGGGGCATATGGGAAATTACTATGGAATGATGAGGTTCCACACTATTTTGTAAGACATTTTTTTGCGGAGTTTTTCTTGCACATGCACCCAAATTATACTAGTCTACACTCCAAATATTATGGGATTGGTAAAGGACGTACGTATGATCGCAAAGGGGCATATCGAAGTGCAACATTGTCGAGGCCTCCACAACCTTTAGTACCTCGCCCAACAAGGGCATTTGCATCACTTTCAGAGTTCCAGGCTACATCATAAGTTGGCAAAGAGGCCAGGATTGCAATCGGGGAAAATTTTGAAGCTATGTTTTATGGTGTTGATGTTGGCATGAAGCGTCAGCGAGTAGAAACCAATTCACGGGCCACATTTATTGATAAAACAGATGCAAACTTAGAAGCAATGTCAGCAGAAGAAGTTTTGGAGTATGCAAAATTTTGTCGGGATGGTTGGAAGAAGGTCATTCAGAATGATGACCTGAATCGCAGATTGGTATGTGATCTATTTAGGCAAATTTTGACGCATTTTATGATAGGTTACTTTGAGTTCTATATTTAGATATCCTTGTCTCTATAGAAATAATCAAGTTCTTCTTGCCATTAATTGCAGTTTGGAGATATGTTAAACGAATCTCCAATCG
>SNQJ01S0168721.1:13658-29159 GCA_010110895.2 Picea sitchensis | reverse complement strand
TCTAAATGACATAATTTATTGAAACAAATTTGCACAATTGTAGATAATAGTTGGTTCTTGTGTGCCATTATTTTTACATATTTTTTAATGTGAATTATATATGTATTTTTAAATTAATAAAGTCAATAAATCCTTGAAATTACGAGATCAAGCATTAAAACTAAGTTTGAGAGTCTTAACATAATCAATTATTTTTATTTTTTTATTTTTAGTGTGTGGGTCTTGGTCTACATGTGGACCAATAATTTGTTTTCCATATGGGTGAAGCAATACAAAGTTATGCCAAAAATAAAAGACCTATGCATTTTAGAATTATGATATATGCACAAATAACAATCAATAAAAAACAGAAAACAATATTTCTTTTCCATACCATATATATAGATAGTTTAATTAGAATCAACATACAAATCTCAATAAGTGTGTACAGTTTCATTAGCGATGAATATGTGGACCATATTTAAAAACCTAGTTGAAAATAGAGATAAGAATAGGGAGTTAGAAAAATGATTGTGTTTTGTTTATGTAGCTTGAATCACTAGGTTTGTCAATCCAAAGCTAAAACTGAAGTATCCAACTCATCTAAAATGTGGAGAAAAATAGACATCCCACCCTTTTTTTTGAATTTTTAGGACCGTGGATGTATTAATAGCATGCATGCATTAGGAACACACACACACACACACACATTAATAATGTGCATGTGTTAGTACAACACACACATTTTTTGTTTTTTTTTTACATAAAATGATTACTATGGAAAATTCCCTCACCTTGACATGTTTTAAAAGGAAATATTTAGCACTAAAATATTCTTTTAAAGGTAAATGACCTATTTTCCTCTCTTGGGCATAGTCAATGCCCCTAGGCTCATCACTTTTGCATAAAACCACCTAACAACACTTGGAATACCACTATGGGATCAAAGAGCCCACAAAGCAGACATGTGTCATGGTAGGAGACCTTGTTCACAATGCTTGAGGCCTAGAAGGTTCATTTTATTGCGTAAGGCCCTTGTTTTCCTTTTCAACCATGGTCTAGACTCCTAGACACACGAGTATTTCCTAAAACCAATTAATGGAAACCGAATCCTAGTCAAAGGCCAAAGATCCCATAGAAAGGTCCTATGTAGTGTTTCAATGAATCTTTAATCATGCTTGAGCCCAATAAACTTTGTTAAATTCCCAAGGCCCTTGCTATACTTCGTTGACCATTTTTAAGATGCAAAGACCCATTAATGTTACTAAAAACATCATATTGTCTCCTAGTAAACTACTCATAGTCAAAAGATGCCTAAAAGAGTGAATTTTTTGTGGAC
This sequence comes from Picea sitchensis, assembly GCA_010110895.2. Taxonomy (NCBI): domain Eukaryota; kingdom Viridiplantae; phylum Streptophyta; class Pinopsida; order Pinales; family Pinaceae; genus Picea; species Picea sitchensis. The sequence goes on along the minus strand of SNQJ01S0168721.1, from coordinate 27,841 downwards.
TGAATGTGTTTTTCATGGTGAATGATTCAAAGAAGCACCATTTAAGGAACAAGGCCCTTGTTTTCCTCTTATGACCTTGGTTGGACCTATAGACCTATTCTTGGTGCAAAATTAACCTAGTCATGGCACCCATAGTACTCTTGGAGGAAATTGATAACTAACAGAGGTCAAATGTGGTTATTTGAGGACTCATCCATGGAAATTGTGCCTAAGAAACAAGGTTAAGGGCTAGAGGCTATTATTTCCCTCCCTCGACTATGGTCACATAAATGAGACATGTCTATGATTCCCAAGACCTCATAATGACACCCGTATTCAACTCAAATGTCAAGGACTCCTTGGAGAAGACTCATTTTATGGTTTTTAGGTGTTGTTGATGGTTCTTGAGCTCAAGAAGGTTCAATTAGGGATTAATTTAATTACTTCCCCCTTGACCATGCTTATGCCTCGACACACATTTTCAATGCACAAAACCTACTCATGGTGCTTGTATGTCATGCATAGGCCAAAGATCACCTACAAAGTGCCTATGTGTTGGCTTGAATACATTTTTAAGGATCTTGATCTTGAGAAGATTTAATAAGATACTAAGGAATTTATTTTCATTATTTGATGATGATTAAGGCTTCATGACCCATCCATGGTCTTGTGTGGGGGTATGAGGATGCATTCATACCACGTAAGCCATGGTCTTAGGCTTAAGTGCTATGAGAACCATCCATGGTTCTTAAAACATATTAATGGAACCCATATCCAACTCCTAGGCCAAAGACCCCCTAGTGAGGGCTCATGTGACTACATCTAGGTTTTTTTCATTGTGTTTTAGCTTGAGAAGGTTCAATTAGGGATTAAGGCCATTTTTTACCCCCTTGAGCATGTTTAGGAATCAAGATACATTTCCAATACATAAAACCTACTCATGGCACTTGTATCCCACTCTGAGGCCTGTAAAGAACCCCTACAAGGGAGTCATGTTGATTCTAGGACTCATTCAAGGTTATTGATCTTGACAAGAGTCAACAATATCCCAAGGTTATTGTTTTCCTTCCTTGACCATGTTTAAGGCCATGTGACCCATCCTCAATACACAAAACCTCCTAATGGAATCCATACCCAAATTTGATGCTAAAGACCCCCTAAATAGTGTCCATGTTGTGGTTTGCAGGTGTTGTTCATGGTGATTGAGCGCAAGAAGTGGATTTTAGGGCCTAAATCCCAAGTGTTTTCCTCCCCTAACCATGGATATTAAGTTCTAGAAGGTTCATTTAGGGATTAAGCCCCCTTTCTCCCCCCTATCCATGTTTAGATATCGAGACCCATTTATAGTGCACAAAACCTACTCATGGTGCTTGTATCCCACTTGGATGATAAAGAACCATGACCATGGCCTTGAGAATGATTTTTGGTGGGGGCCTGAGACACATTATTGTTTAGGGTATGTTTTTTGGTTTGATCATGGTGCACATATCCCTCTAGTAGGCTAGAGATACCCTACAAGTGCCTCATGTGGTGGTTTGAGGTTGTATTCAAGGCTATAACATGAGAATATTTGTGGGTTGTAGGTGTTAATGTTCATGGTGATTGAGATCGACCCACATCATTTAGGGATAAATCCCCTTCTTATCCTCCCATGACCTTAGTTAGACCTCTAGACATATTATTGGTGAAAAAATAACCTAATCATGATTTCCAAAGCACCCTTGGAGATGATTGATAACCAACAGATGCCAAATGTGGTGGTTCAAGGACTCATCCATGGTGATTGATACCGAGAAGAAAGGTTTAGGGCTAGAGGATCTTATTCCCTCCCACAACTATGGTCATGGACTCAATATCCATACATGATGGTGCCCATATTCAAATTGAATTCCAAAGACTCCCTAAATAGGGCTCATGTCATGGTTTCTACGTTTTATTCATGGTACTTGAGATTGAGAAGGGTCAATAATGGCTTAAGGCCATTGTTTCCCCCTTGAACATATTTATTCCATGTCACACATTTCTAGTGCATCAAACCTACTCTTGGCACATGTATCCCACTTAGAGGCCTACAAAAAACACGTATAAAGGACTCATGTGTTGGCTTGAGGACTCATTCAAGGCTCTTAAGATTGAGAATATTTAACAAGGTCCTAATGCACTTGTTTTAATTCTTTAATATGATTAAGTCCCTACAACCCATCCATGGTCCCATGTGGTGGTTTGAGGACATGTTCATGGTGCTTAAGCATAAGAAGTTATGTTTAGGGCATGGGGTTGGTGTTTCCCTTCTCCAACCATGGTCAAGATATTGATACTATTTTTTCCCTACCACCACTATGGTTAAGGCCCTAGGATCCATCCATAGTGTGTAGAACATCCTAAAGACACCCATATTTTTTAGGGTTAAATTTGACTCAGGAATGAGTTAAGGTGGTTTAGATCTCAACACATGGTATTGATGGCCAATGGTTTTATATGCCGAAGAATGCATGTGAAGAATCATTTAGAAGTCTTTTAAGGATCCATTGTAAAGTGGCCTGGAGGTGAGTGATGACTAGCTCACTTGGTTTTTCCCTGTAAGGGTTTTCCATAATAATTGTGTGTCTATGTGTATGGTTTCTTGTGTAGTATTATTTCTCTCTCACAAATATGTTTTATTATTATAAGTTAAAAACCTAACAATTGGTATCAGAGCATAGGGAAGAAAATTGAAGACTCAACGGAAGCGATTGAGGAGCCTTCAAACAAAGGATTGATGATTTCCAACATAAGGAGGATGAGCAGATCTGAGTTGTTTGAAATCCAAGATCTCATGGAGAATAAATGTTGATGAAGTAGTTGCGTGTGGTGCAGCTGTGTAGACAAAAAATTTGAGAAGATTATTATCGGATCTGGCAGAGAATAAGATAGATCACGATGGAGCTCTATGCCGACATGGTGCCGAAGATATTCGAGAAATTTCACGCATTGTGAATTGGAGAGATAGGCACCGGTCGATCGAACAAGCCCATGCATTTCAAGGGTTTGACATTCCACCGCGTGATCTCAAGGTTCATGTGCTAGGGAAACGAATTCATGCGGGGCAACGACATGCAGGGCGTGTGGACGTGGGCATGGGTTTATGGTTTGAGTCCTGGAGCAGGCCTTGGCCTTGGTACTTGGGAAACGAAGCACATGAAGTATGAGTGCCCAGACGTGATCCTCAATGGGGCTTCAACCATTTTTCCTACATGCGGAGATGGTGGGTTCAACTGGTCTGCAACGAAATTCACATTTCGTGGACCTAACACCTGACATAGTGAAGAGAGGTCGCGCCATCCGGTCTGTGTTCAAAGTCTTCGACTGCGAGATGAATATTTAGCCGGACGAGCCCAAGTATGCGGAGTGCAATCCCATGGGGGCTGGTTGTGGTGGCCAAATGCGGCCTGATCTCATGCAATCATTTTTATCTCTAGACGAGAGGTGGTGCCAAGGAGCGAAAAGGACGAAGAAGTCTGCGTGCGTGAGACTAGAAGTGGGCTTGTTGTGAGAGCTGTAGGAAAGGATATTTCCTTCTGTCAGGTGTCACAGATTGCATTGCAGGAAAACATTGGAAAAATGGCGGATGACGAGGAAGAAGACAAGCAGAGAATGCAACAACGGATGGTGATGTTGTAATCATCATGAGAGACGAAAATAAAAAATAAAAAATGGAGTAGAAATTGTTCGCATGTAAAAGGGAATATGGATGTAAGACTTGGTAAGACATGCATATTCTGCGTAACTTACTGGTTGATCTAGATGGATATTGGTGGCCATTTACCTGTTCCAAATTCCACTTTGTTCATTTGGACAATTTTTAGTTTAACACATTTGACATCTCTTTGTAATTGTGGGTTCTGCGCTTTTGGGGCTATGTTGAATCCCTACACAACATCGAGGTGGATATTGGTGGCCACCCACCTATTCCAACTAGCTTATTTTGACAATTTTCATGTCAGTACATCTTTCTGTACTTTTGGGGCCGTTTTGAGGCCCTAAACAATGTTTTTTGGGCTTGCCACAATCAAACTGTGACAAAGTCAAAGGTTGAAGGCATAATGTGTAGTTCTCGAAAAGAACTTTCGAACAGGATATCACACACCGGGAAGTCGATGTATTAACTTACCCCAATGGGACCCACATGACTTTTGGTGCTTCATCTCCTAGGGTTAGGTTTTTGGATGTCTAGGGTTTTGGCATTCATGTTTATTGTAAAAAGGCCTTCAAAGCCTCATTGTACTCATCTTCTTGCGAATGAGCGTAGCCATCAGATCTCTTCTCAAAGATAAGTTGTCACCATTCTAGAGAGTTCATTCACTCTATATTTTTATAGTCTTTGTACATTTGTTTCATTAATAGAAATCATGTATGGTTGTATTTCTTTGTTTCTGGAAATATTTGTGTATATTTCATTGTAATATCTCTACTTTCATTTCATTCCGAAAATAATCCGGATCATCGGTGAAGTCAGTAAAGTCGAGAGGAAGACCTAGGTGATAGGGGGGCTACATGCGGAATCCCCAAGTCAAGTTTAAAGGGGGGATTGTTAGGGTTAACCTTGACTCAGGAATGAGTCAAAGTGGTTTAGTTATCAACACACAGTTTCAAGCACATGGTATTGATGGCCCGTGATTTTGTATGTTGGAGAACGTATGTGAAGAAGCCTTTATAAGGCTTGTAAGGATCCATTGTAAAGTGGCCTGAAGGTGAGTTGTGACTAGCTCACTTGGTTGGGCTTGCCCGATTTGGGTTAAGGTTAATAATAGATCTATTATTAGGTTGGTTTTTCCATGCAGTGGTTTTCCAGGATAATTGTGTGTCTATGTGTATGGTTGTTTGTGTAGTATTATTTCTCTCTCACAAATATGTTTTATTATGCTCAGTGAAAAACCTAGCAATATTCAAATATTAGGCCAAAGGCCCCATAGTGAGATCTCGTTTCATTGTGTATAGGTTTTTTTCGTGGTTCTTGTTCTTGAGAAGGCTCAATTAGGGATTATGGCCCTTGATCCCCCCATTGACCATGTTTACACATCAAGACCCATTTCCAGTGCATAAAGCCTACTCATGGCACCTGTATCCTATTTGAATGCCTATAAATAATCCCTACAAAGGACTCATATGTTGGTTCAAAAACTTGTTCAAGGATCTTGATACCAAGAAGGTTCAACAATATCACAACTTATTCCAATTCCTTGATCATGTTCAAGGCACCACAACCATCCTTGGTGTGCAAAACCTCCTAATGCATCCATATCCAACTTTTATGCCAAAGACCTTTTGATCCATTGTCATGTCTCAACCTTGTATTTCATGTTAAGTTACATTATGCGGAAGAGCTCTATTTTCATCCCAATCCATAATTCTTTGCATCCCACACAAGTTCTACATCTCCTCCCTTCTTCATGGCAAAATCATACAATTCCAACACTTAGCCATTTTCATGACTTGGGCCATGTGGAGAAGCCTTGTATTAAGCTCATTTTTTGTGATTTGCATCAAGTATTTTCCCCACATTCCATGTATCTATTCACTTCACTTGTCCCGCATGAGCTAACAATTAGTCTATTTTCTAATTCTATTTTATGCAGAGGTAGAGAACATTACAGATGGCCACTTCCTCGCCAAAACCTTTTCTTTGCATTAACTCTTCCCACATGACTCTCCTCCTCTCTACTGTAGTGTCCCATACTTAACTGATTTTTGAATCATGTCTCATGTGAAGAAATCAACACATTACCATTTCTTTGCAACACTTCCCCTTTGCATTAACTTTTCTTCGCAACACATTCCCCCCCATGACTTTTTCCCACTTTACCTTTTCCTGCATAATTTCTCTTTCCCCTATCTACCCCATAATATGTACTTAACCAATAACTGAATCATTTACCATGTGAAGAACTTGACACACCCATTTCTTCGTATGTAATTTTTCTTCGTGTATCATGTATTCCACATGACTCATTTATCTGCATGGCTCATTCCTCCGCAAGACTTGTGTCTTCACCTTCCTAACACATCAAATTTCCCATACTTAGCATATTTATCGCTAGGAAACTATTCACAATCTTCATTCTCGAGATAATTTATGGTGCATTTATGATGTCCTGATTCAAAAGGAAAAGATGATTGTTAGGAATAAATGAGGCTTAATTGTCACATTTTCCAAAATATCATTTTTTATGAAGGATAATTATTATTAATAGTTCACATGCAATGCCAAGGAAAGTGTACATAGTGAAAGGATGTATCATTAAGAACTATTAATGATATTATCCTTTTATCAATTAATCTCCATAATTCATATTAATAGCCTTCACATATATCAAAGTGTATTGAAAAGAGTTGGAAAGATGGAAACTAGAAGAAAAACATAACCTTTCTATGGAGATATTGTCATCTCTCTCACTAAACAAAACAAAGATTTTCATTGGTCAATATCTTATTAGTGGTATTCCAACCTCACTCCTGAGCATAAACTTGCTAATAAGATTTGGACAACTGGTCTAGCCAAGGTTGGTTGTATGCCTGATTTTTTTTTATTTTAGAGAATTAGTTTATTGGTGCACAAGTATATTTGACTCCAAGCATAGGATGATACAAGTTGTTTCTGAAGGGAGGAATCTCGTTATTTTGAATTTGAAGGTATTCGGGAAAATTTTGCGACACCCCATTCCAAATAAATCTCTGAGGCTCCTGGAGGCCAAATCGTTTCTGGATGCACAAGGTGGCAGAGTGAACTTATTGAAGTACTTCTTGGCATCATCTCCGACAATGGTAGTTAATACTACCTACATTGTTATATGTCTACTATCTGATCCATAGTGGGATTTTTCTTGGATTTTCTCACGACCAATGGGACATGATTCCACATCCTACATATTGAGGTACATTCTATATGTTCTACACTTCTCTATTTGGATGAAAGTAGTATATGACTGGGAAGAAATCTTCTTGAATGATATTTCTTATCAAATTTCCAATTACATGAAGACAAAGAGGTTTTTTATGACCTCTTATTTGGTGTTCGTTGTGACATACTGTAATGCTTTTTAAGGATTCCCCCCAAGGGTTAATGTTGATGTTGTCAATGACCACATATGATTCTGGTATTCTGTGTTATGGAAGCATAAGGCACCATTCCACTTTTTCCAATTACAATACAAATTCATCAAATAATTTAGACATATTCTTATGGTAACACCGCTAATGATAATTACACAAGAAGCTTTAAATTTTCTCAAGGGAAAAAGCATCTTTGTATATGGAGAGGAATCCACCTACATCAGGTTGTATGTGTTTGAAGGAAAAATGTTCCTTCTCCCCAATTTTATGTGTGATAGGTATTTTTTTGCTAAAGTTTGTAGACAATACAAGTCTTGGTTTTCCTTCTTTGACAAAAGGAGGAAGCAACAATTTATTTCCTTACTTTTCCATGTCACTAACATTTCAATTATTTGCCTACCCCACTTGTCCGAAACTACTGAATTATTGAATTCATTCCATTTGAAAAAAAATGAAGCCTTCAAAGGATTTGACCCTGAAGGAACATTTTCTTCCCATTCATCTTCAATTGGCTATGGTACTACTTTTTTCTAGAATGCCATAAATCATAGAGGGAGATGGTGATAGTGACCCTAATAGCACCCGAACAATTTACAGAAAAGAGAAACAAATTTATGATTATGATTTTGTCACACAATTTAGTTCAAGTACGCAGGTTGAGAAGATGAAGTTGAAGAAGGAACGTCAACAAGGCAAGTGTAAGAAAATATGCAAAACTAAGACTAATACCCATACTGGTTCTTCCTCTACCCAAAAAAGCCAAGAGATTAATGTGCATAAATGAGGGAATAATGAAAGATGTGCACAAGGAGTTGATGGAGATGACCCCCCTTATTTCAATACAAAGAAAACTCATACCGTTGGAAATACACAGAGAAAAAGGAGTAATAGCAACACAATTTCTCAAAACCCTGAAGTCTTAGAAAATGATTTGGTTGAGATGGAAGTTAATAATTAGAACCAAGTGCCTGAATAAGTAGTAAGTACAGATAATGAAAGTCAACAATTAGCAGAGGAGTTGGACCATGAGGGACCAAATTTTTTTGAGGAGCGAACTTTGACCTTACACAATACTAAATACAATAAAGAGTTTATAAAACTACAAATAGAAAAAAATCATGTTAAAAATAAGAGAGTCATGGAAAAGTGGAGATAAAAGGTGGATGTATACATAGTAGAACCTTTTGGAATACTCAAGTTGCATATCACCACTGGATATGATTTGACCCATCTATTACCGAACAAGAATTAGAGAATATCAGACTGAAAAAGAGGATAAATGAGTTGGAGGTTACTCTAAGTCCAAGACCATTGTTTGCAGAACCATCATCTATTATGGTTCCAGAAATAGCTCCACAAGACACCCCAGGAACATCCTCTAGAGTAAAAAAGGATGTTGAATTGTTAAGTGATGTTAGAATGTATATATCAAAGAATATAAACAAGAGGCTCATTACAATTTTGGAAGTGTGAAAATTAGGCACCAACCTAAGGAATTTGTCACAAATAATGTATTCTCTTACCGATTTTCGACAACAAGACTTGGACAATGATGAGTATTTTTATAAAAATTATCAGAGTACATTCGTAGCACAAGTGGTAGACATGTTCGACTTCACATTAAAGCAACAATATTTACCCTAAAAAAATGGAATGAAACAAATAAAATATGGTTGTCTTGCAAGGATAAAGGTCCTTCGAGAATTAATTGCAAGTTGTAAAAGGATTGAGGGAAAAATAAGTGATTCATTTTTAAAATCACTTGATTTAGTCAAATAAATTGAGGTCCCACCATTAATTAGAGAATCAACATTGTTAACCAAGGAACAATTAGAATCTGAGTTAAACATACTCAAGATTTCATGGGGTGGTGAGTTTGACAATCTCACTAGTTTCCCAGAAGAGGAAATAAAACAATGGTTGGTTAAGTTTGTTAATGATAATGAATATCATTTGGAAACAATACAAGAATTACACTATGAGTGCAAGGAAATAAAAGATTATAATTTTTTTATTAGGGTAAAGAAATACATAATTGTTCCACCATTGAAGGATTATATCGAAAATTGGCTCAAGAGTTTGTTGAATGAAATAACTAATCATCAATAACTACCAAGAAGTAGTTGCACCAGAAAGGTTCAAGTTCCAACTATATTTACGAGGTCTTGAAGGGGAGAAAAGGAGGAGAAATCCATCCATAAATCTCTATTTTCATTTTGTGAGTACATTTTCTTTTGAAGCTTTTCCCTTTTTTATCTCAATCTATGATCACCCAACTTTATGTCTTTATTGTTTACCTGTAAAGTCAATACCTTATTTTTTTTCTCTCGTCTTCCAGGTTAGCTCTGCTACTATATGGTCCATGGGAGCTCCATCCCAGTCCACTAGGATGAACATATTTCATTTTATCATTATAATATCACAGATATTATGTTGTGTTGTTTATGCAGACATTGTATTTGAACTTGGAAAGCCAATTTGTAATATTATTTTAAAGACTCCCATAGAGAGTTATTTGTGGAGATCACAACGTTTGTGATTTTTGAATTTCATTGAAGCATGAGATCTTGAGTATGTGTTTCCATTTCATCCTTAAGATATTAAATGTTTGAAATAATTTAAAACCCTCTATTTTGGACCTTCAATTATTTTTTGTCCTATATATCTTGCTTTGAAGCATTTTTCCCTTACTCTATGAATGGATTTGATGGAATGGATGTAGTTATTATGTATATTTCAATTTAGGTTATTATTTTTCTATGGATTACCAGTCCCTGTTTAGTTATTTTTTTTACAACCTGGCCCACTCTTAGTTGTTGATGATATGAATGCTTAAATCTATTGTTTGAATAAGTGAATTTAAAATATAAGTGAGAAAGATGAGTACCATCTCTATTTCCATGAACAACAGTTGCAAACCATAACACAAGACCCCCTAGAGAGGGCCTGCATTATGGTTTTCAACTAATGTTCATGGAAATTGGTGCAAACCTAGAACCAATGTTGCAACTTTATTTGGATTATATGTCACTCAATTTCTCTTCTATGATACTTGATTTCTCAGTTTCGGAACCATATAATTTTTCTATACAATTTTAGAGGATTATACCTTCCTCTCTTTTCTCAAAGTTCTGTGGGAAACCCTTGAAAAAACTTCACTGGAATTTAAAACAGCTATAACAGAGTTTCACAAATGGTGCAACTGTTGAACAAATGCTACAAAATGGATCAGATTTTACTCAATTTCTTCTCCCAGACTCTCACTTCAATAGCTCTGGACTTCTTCTAATTTATTTAGGTTCATAGAGCACTATCCCTTCAGTTATTCTCTTCTAATTCACCATGAAAACCTTCCAAAAATCCTCTCTGTAATTTTGAATATGTTGTGAGAGTGGATAATGCTTTTTGGAATATGACCGAGGGTTGGGAACCATGGCTTAAAGGAAGAGCCCTTATCATTGGATTTGCACGGAGACCATGCTATCACTTGTTATTTATATGACCGTCGGCTATGACCATAAATTACTCTAAAAGAGAGATTTGGGTCGTTGATCCTTTCAGTGATCAATGATCGACATTGACAACTGGCTCTACAAACATTTTGAGGATTCAACCTCGATTTCCATGGTGTTTTGGTTTACAATCTCCACATGCAATGTTATTCGATCTGTGTTGTAAGACATGTGAATGAATTCAATCAATTTCTTCTATGGAGGGATTCGATCTACCTCTAGATCTAGATCAAACCCAAAATCTCATTCTCAAAATTTTGGAGAGAAATGCATTGAGAAATAGACAAGGAATAGGAATAAACTAAACACTTTATTTACATTCAATCGATAACAAAAACCAGAGAATATGGTACAAATACATAGATTCAATCAAATCTGTCTCAAATCTCTCTTTCTTTTCTCAGATTTTTTCACACGCACACACACACCATTGTTTTTTTTCCACACGCTCTCTGGTCTATTTCTAAGAAAAATTAAAATAATATTACCACAAAATTAGAGTCGGATAGTTTTCCATATCTAACACGCTAGAGCTATCTCAACCAACTCCAGATTTAGAAATATGTTCCTAAATCCTAGCAACAATGTAACAACTGTGAAACCATTCGATCTAGGATAACTTCTAGAGATATTCTAGATGAAATATTACAAATAAAATGAAACAATTAGGAAACCAACTTCCTTAGGAAATATTTTGACCCCTAGGTCAGGTAAAACATGTACAAGTTTTGTTGATTCCCCTGCATCAAAAATGGATCCTAAGAAGTAGCATTTAGGGCATATGGCCCAAGTGTTTTCCTCCCATAACCATGGTGCTTAATTTATACAAGGTTCACTTAAGGCTTAAGCCCCTTGTTCCCTCCCCTTACCATGTTTAGACCTCAAGACCCTTTTTTGTTCACAAAACCTACTCATGACACCCTTATCCCACTTGGATGCTAAAAAAACCTTCTCATGTCTCTAAGAATGGTTCTTGGTGTGGGATCAAGACACATTCTTGTTTAGGACATATATTGTGGCTTAAACATGGCACACATATTTCTATCTTAAGCTAGAGATACCCTATAAGGGTCTTTTGTGGTGATTTTAGGACATGTTTAGCACAATATCCTGAAAATATTTGTGGGTTATAGGTGTTTTTAATGGAAATAGAGATCAAAACGCCATCATTTAGAACACAAGGCCCTTGTTGTGCTCTTGTGACTTTGGTTGGAACTCTAGACACAATCTTGGAGCACAACTAACCTAGTCATGGAACCCATAGCACCCTTGGAGGTGATTGATAACCAAAAAAGGTCAAATATGGTGGTTTGAGGATTCGTCCATGGTGATTGAGTCTAAGAAGCATGGTCTAGGGATAGAGGGAGAAATGTTGATAATTTATGAAATAAAATAGGTGGACAACTTGGTTTTATCAACTCTCCCTACTAGCTTTGCATCTACCTTACTCTCTAAGTAATCGACATGGAGGAATCTTGGAAGTTAATTACTAATGGTTTTAGGGTTGATTTTTGACCCATTATAACAACAACATGCACACAATTATAATGCACACGAGTTATTAATATGTGTACAATAATAATGCTCACACATTGTTAATGCATGCACACTAATAACACCATGCATTTTTTCCTATATAAAACAAGGAAAGGCACAAAGCACAACCTTATTGTCTCTAAAAAATAGGGCCTTGTATACACAAGCATAGACATTTCCCTAGAAATACTACTATTATAACATGTTTTGTTGGTTAGTGTTATTGGGAACAAAATTTTTGTCAAGTTTTTGTTGTCATCAATATTGTGAAGATGGGAAATATATGAAATCGAGCAAGAAAATAAGATAGGAAAGAGAAACCCCTTAAAATGTCAATGAACTAAGAGAAAAGGTAAAATTGGGTATGGAAGAGCATAGGCATCCATTAGTCACCAACTCAATTCCTTGCACAACATATGTCATAGTGATCTCTCATTCATTACCACATGTGAATAATATGCATCCAATGGAGGCCATTCTAATTCCACCATCAAGTCTTGAAACTCCAACCCATGTTTCATTAACAAACAATGATCAAGTAGAAGAAGACATGGGAATTTTGTGTTACATTGAGTATACATAGGGAGAAGTTAGACACTCAAAATTTGTACAACCTTTCAATGAAGAGGCTTCTAAGGTGTAAGTTGTTTTTGAATAATTAGATGTTCATCATAGGAACCACTAACATGTCTAGTGCACTTCCAATATTAAACATAAAGTGAATGAAGTGCTATGATATCCTGGTGAGTTTCCACAATGTCATGATGGTGATTTTTAGGCTTTGAGTCCACCTTCCTTACCTTATCTATCTAGTGTGCAATGAAGAACTCCTAGATGTGTTCATGAGGATGAAATTTCCCTAGTGATCCTTGAAGGTAGGTTACCTACATGATATATTGATTGGGAGTGCAATGAAATTATAAAAATATTATTTTGAATAAAAAAATTGAGCATCTAAAGGGAAACTAGTTTTGGCCTTGTTAAAAATAACATGCTTTAGTTGTTGTTAGAATTTTTTTAGGCATAAGGACAGTTAAAAGTTTAGAGACCACTAATCATGTTTTTATAAATCTTCAGGCTACTTTTAATACTATTTTAAAGAATATTGATTTGAAACATTGTAATGTAGTATGTCATGTATAATTAGAATTGATTGCAAACATGGTCATGAGGCAACATCACTTTATTTCTCTCTCTCTCTATCTCTCTCACACACATCTAAAATTTTTAAAGTAAAATCCAAAACATTTTGAAAGTATTATATTATAACATAAAGTCTTGATAAACTAGGTTAACCATATTATCAAGCTTTGATTGGTAGGTTGCCTCATTCAAAAATGAATTTAATTGAAGTTATCAAGGGACTAGTCTAAAATTCTTGGCATGAAAACACTAGGCCTTCATCCAATCAGAAGAATGTTCTAAGGTCCAAAAGGGGTTCTAAAGAGAATCCCAAAACCCCACATTAAACACTTTATTGACACTACAAGTCTATGTAATATTCAAGAATGATAACAAGGATTTGAACGATATATTTTGAGGAATGCAAACCTCGGTACGATAGAATATGCACATATCATAACACATGTCATTACAAATACCACATAGAATCTTGTTATTATTATGACACATATATACACATCCATCATGTTTTTCATATTATCCATGTGAAAAATGCTTGGCCATACTACCACTAATTTTTCCAGGAGACTTTATTCGTAGCATCAAGTGTCCAAGGCGCAATGAACAAAAATATTATGCAAAATCTTGTTTAGATGGGACATATCCCATCTTTAGTGGGTTTGCATTATTGGAATAGTGCATTTATGAAAGTGAGGAGCATGAATTTGGGAGGACGGTGGTTAAAATGCATAGATGCAAATATGTTACTTATGAACTAAAAAAATGGGGAAAAAGGCATAAAGATAGCATTGGTGATGTCCCAGGTTAGTGTTGTGTACTCAAATTAAAGGGAATACATTCATTCAAATTTTACTTATAAATTTGACATATAGTTTTAAAAGGTAACATTGTAATTATTTCTTGATTTTTGTGTTTTGAAATGAC
>SNQJ01S0168719.1:0-20760 GCA_010110895.2 Picea sitchensis | reverse complement strand
TCTGCGGTGAATCGGCTGATTGACAGGTCGGCGAAAGCCGGTTTGAATCCCTGCAAGTCAAAAACGTCAAAAGGAAAGCGAATTGAACCCAATTGAAAGAGGATTTAATACCTTAACTCCCCAGTGGAGTCGCCAGTCTGTTCATGCTCGAATCGTCGCCGGGTGAGCAAGAATGGGAGCACTAGCATGCCCAGTTGGGCTCAGCAAGGCAGAACAGGTTTGCTGTGGATCAAAATGGGTTAACAGTGAATAGAAAACAAAACGAAATAAAATCTACCTACGAACTGAAAAACAAATAACATTACATCCATAAACAAAAATTCAAACGTGAGACAAGGGAGTTCCCAGTGGTTTCAAGGCTTGATCTATTAACATAAAAACCAAAGCACACGCTGTAGAAAGGGAAAATGGTTCCTCTTCCCTCCAGCGGAAGGTCCTTCAGGAATCCTCAACTGTATGCTTCCCTTACAAAATGAACAAAGCATAAATGAAATGGATGGTGAGAGAACTCTGCACAACACAGCTGATGAACTGGTGATCCAAGACTTGGGCTTAGAAACATCTGAGCAGCGTGACTCTACTATGAATTCCCTGTTGAAACAATGAGCCTTCGTTGCTTTTTATAGCCATTTCCAGGCGGTCATGTAACTAGTTCCCGGTGTAGACACAGGCTAGTTTAGGGTTCGCTTAAGCCATAAATTCGCCGTATTTTATAGCCATCTCCAGGCGGTCACGTAACTAGCTCCCGGTGTAGACACGTGCTAGTTTAGGTTTGCTTAAGCCATAAATTCACTGTCTTTGCAGGACCGACCCTGATATGGATGTCAAATCATCAAGGTTCATTAGCGGTCGGAGGTCAATTTAAGCATTTAATGTGCCGATAGCGATAGCGCTTTTATGTGGGATGTCATAAGATCGGCTTTGCCGCCAAGACAACACGTGATTCTACGATATCACAAGACCTTTACCGATGTGGAAGTGTTCTTCACTTTGTATAATTTCGACCCTCTTCCGAATGCTGTGAACAGTACATAAATGACTTCATTGTCGCTTTTGATGATGTAGAGTTCCTTTACGCTATGTGCGTATGATGTGGAGTTTGTCGCTTTAAGTGTGCGTATCGAATTTCAACATAACAACCATGATTGAACCATGTTGCTTACTTGTTCTGGGAAATCCCTGATAAAATCTATGGTTATCACCTCCCATTTCCACTCAGGAATAGGTAGTTGTAAATAACCTCCCCGGCTGGGTGTCCGTGTTCTACCCTTTGACTTCTTTCAGTATTCCATACATCTCAAGGCGCTGTATTCAACAACTCCTTCTTCATACCGTGCCAAAAATAGTTTGCTTTTGCATCACGCTTACGCCTTTTGGTATCCGTGTGATGACCAGCGATAAGTCACATTATGCATTTCTTTAGAATTGCCAACTTCAATCCTCTGTCATTAGGTACATACACTCTGTTTTTGTACAGAAGTAAATCATCAGCTTTCAAGGCATAACCTTTCTCGCCTCAGGACTTTCCGCCGTTGTAGCTTTGTTATAAGATTTCTGTACTGCAAATCAGCATTTGCGTGCCTTTCAAGAAGTCTGTCTTTCAACTCCGTTATGTACATGCTAATGGTTGTAGTAAGCATTTCATGCACTTTTTCGCCGAGTGCATCAGCCTACCTTGTTGTCCTTCCTTGATATACTTGATATCAAAGTCATATTCATTACTGTAAATTCCAGCCATCTAATTTGTCCGGCATTTAAGGTTGGCTGATCAAATAAATATTTCACTATTGTGGTCTGTCTTTAATTCAAATTTTCTGCGCCCATGAGGTAATGTCTCCATTTCAATGCGTGGACAACGCACCAAATCATGAGTGGCATAATTTTCATGTTCTTTTAGCCGGGATTCATAAATAAATTACAACCTCTTGGTCGTAGAACTCCTCCTAAAATTTCTCCTTTTACACGCTGCCTCGCATACTATTTAACTCTTACTGGATTAGCACCGTGATTGTTAATTCAGTGGTAGTCGTCAATTGCCGAAGTCAGCCTCAACATTGTTCCGGCCCACCGAACTTCTTTCTCCTTCTTTTGAGTGAAGTATAGCAGCACATTATCCTTGAAAAATCTCAGCCTATAAACCTCCTATAATAACCCGCCAAACCCATAAAGGATCTAACTTCGCTATATTTTCTTGGTGCTACCACTCTTTGGATGGCCTTTTACCTTCTCGTGATCCATAGCAATCTTCTCGAGAGCATTATGTCCTATAATGGATCTCAAGCTTTTGGTAAAATGAGCATTTGCTCGCTTGTATGGTAGTCGGTAAGTTCTCTTCAACACTCGGCAAAGACCATTCTAAGATGTTCGTAATTCTTCTCTGCCTTGGAGTACCAAGATATCGTATCCAGTTAGCGACTATAACTAACTTGTCCCGTGATAATTTAACACTCCATCTTCATTAAGACATGAAGACAAAGAAAGGCTGGACAATCCCAAACGACACCCACCAGAAATTCAGCAATGACTTCTATCTTTGTTCTCAAGGCGCTTTTGGTTGATGTCTCGGCCTTTACTCCTGTTTCAGATGGATACCTGATCGAAGATCTATTTTTCAAAATACTTTCGCATCCTTCAAATTATCAAAAAGATCATCAATCTCTAAGGTAGGATATTTGTTCTTGATGTTGGGATTTATTCAATCACAAAGCTTCCATGCACGTTTCAACGCTCTCATCTTTTCTTTTCTTCACGAATAGGATCAGCTCCCCACTCTGACACATTGGGATGAATGTACTCTTTCTTTAATAGCTCTTCGACCGAAGCTGTGTCTTTTCTCCGTGTGTCATTCTATAATGGAGTCTTCAACCGAGCTGCTCCGTGCATCAGATTTATAGAAAAATTTATGTCCCTCTTCGGAGGTAGTCCAGCACCTCCTGAAATACGCCCTTAAATTCATTGAGCACTTCGTGGTCTTCCAATTTCGAGACCACATCTTGGAATATTTTTCCACACGGGCCGCAAATAATTGACAGCCTTTTCCGTAACATTTCTTCACCAGATATCGAGATTTCTAGTAGCTAATGGCCCTGGGAATTCCTTTGACTGCTACTCAATTCCTTCTTCGCTCAAGCATGTGAACCTCTTATTACAGCAATCCAAAAGGGCAGTCAAGTCCAACCAATTCATCCCAATTAAGCAATCATATGAGCCTAAAGGCAGAATGTTCAATCTCAAATTCTTAGTTCTCATTCCATTCATGTCCACCGGAATGTGATCTTAACCACTCAAGACTCCTTCAGCTTGGTTCCTGCGGGTTAATCGACTTAATTAAGACCTCACAAGTGTTTGCTCTTTTACAGATGCAAACTTTCTACCATCCTAGGATCTACATAACTATGACTCATCTCAATCAATCAAAACAACAAGTGGCTCTGCTGTTGATCATACCTTCCACTCTCAATCATGTGTGATTGAATTCTACTTGCTTGTTTTCCAGGCCATGGATCTCAGACTGTCATTTATCCTCCACTGCCAGCCTTATTAACAAAGATGGACAGCCCCTTGCTTTATCTTTCCTAGTGGGGGCAGCCTCAGGACTAAGGACCCCTTTATTTCTCAACTCTCCATGGTTGGAGGCCTTGTCTTCTGTTCACTCCCTTCAGCTTTTTCTAGGTTCTTTAAAAGACGATTGTCCCCAATGACTATTCCTGAAAAAAGGAAGGCTTTGCTTCCCTTCTGCTTTGTTCTTTCTTAAACCTCTACTAGTCATTCCAAGCCTTCCGAAAATTAGGCTTTTCTTTTGTTGTTCATATATGACATTTTCCTTTATGGTTTCTTCCATGGTCTGGGATCATCATATTGAATCTTATCACCCATGGAAGGTGGCAATCCAATTC
Source organism: Picea sitchensis (assembly GCA_010110895.2). Lineage (NCBI taxonomy): Eukaryota > Viridiplantae > Streptophyta > Pinopsida > Pinales > Pinaceae > Picea > Picea sitchensis. The sequence continues at coordinate 16,864 of SNQJ01S0168719.1, read as the reverse complement.
AAAAATTTCTAAAATTTCTCAACAAATTTCAAGTGATGAATGAAACATACTTCAAAGAGGTTCAGTAGGCCTCAGCTCTGTACTCACTCAATGGTCATGTTGTCTACTTTGAGCTCCCAAGAACCTTCATCTTTTCAATATAGTTCTTTTTGTCGTATTCTTTCCTCAAATACTTTAATTCCTTCCTAAGTGACTCCTTTTCTTGAGCGTGGATGCACCGCAAACCTGCATTCCCACCACATATGCCTTTCCTTTCAGCTTGTATATAGAAAATCTTCCCTCTGCATTTGAAGAATAGTTATGCAATTGGAAGTATTTCTTCATGCCATAACCATAAAACCATCTCCTCCTTCTTATCTTCTCATTCGAATGTTGGAGGTTTAATTTATTCATCTCTCCTTTCAATTCTCCCTTCCAGATTTCTGATGTATTCTGGTAGGTGATGGGCTTGAACTCATAGGTCTTAATTCAGAATCGCCTTTGTTTGTGGACTGCCATGTCACACCACTCCTCATCTTTCTCATGAGTTCTGGAATTTCTCCAATGGATTTGAGTCTCCTTCCTTTTCAAGTTTCTTTCTCTATCTTCCTGCACTGCATTGAACTTTAAGTTTGAATTTTCCTTGCTTGAATTTTCATGAGTTTTCACATGTTCTGGCTGCCTTTAGCTTCTTTCAACCCTCAAAGATTTCAATGATGTCCTTATCCATCTCTTTTCCATGCCTATTGGAGTTTTGATCCCCTTCTGACTCGAAGTTACTGACATCTTTTCTCTTCTTGATCGCTCTTCCATTTCAGGAGAATTTGTATCTTCCCCACTCCACACTTTTTGAAGCATGATTGTCTGAGTTTTGCCTCGCTATTCGAACACACATCAAAGGGAATCCAATCTGAAACTTGTCGTGCTGATAAACTTCATGAATATCCCACAATATTCAAGGAACAGCCACGAACAATGAAAGGAATGGGTTTGGCCAAGTTTTTCTGGGTTCTGTATGGCTCTGTGGTTTTTTCGGGTGTCCTAACTTTAATTCAGCTGACTGAATCCTCCTCCTAAGCCGAGTTTACAACTCCTGACGTCACAGCCACTTATCCCTCTTCCTCGGATTTCCATCTCCGGAGCAGATAAGATGCATAGCCTTCTGGCTCAGCCCTGGACTATGACCATGAGCCAAGGACCTAATACTTCCTCAAGTGACTGATCCCCATCGAGTTTCACAGAATTTGTTTCCTCCTCAGTTTGACAAGGATGTCCTCAGTGAACTCCCATTCTCCTGATGAGGCCTAGTCCCTCCCAGGCCCAGCCCCAGCCTCATGTGACCACGACTCTCATGACCTTGGCTTCATCCTTACTCGGGTTCTGGTTTCTAAACATGTGTGGGCACAGGGTCCTTTGACATCTAGTGTCCCGATTTCTATTTCCGATGGGTTCAACTTCATTATGTAACCCTCCTGGGTTATAAACCACACCACGAAACACCATATGAACTTTTAATCGTCCGACCTTCGGGTTTCTAAAGGATATCAACATCAAGCTCATATCGCCACGGATTCCGATGGTCCCACCATTGACCTGGCCATCATCCTCGGCTTCATATAAATCACATTCTATTCCTCTGAAATCAATACCTAAGTCTACTGGAATCTACCATCTTTTATTTTCCCATGCTCAAACCTTTGCCTTCAAATTCTCCAATATCCCGATTCCCATATCCTATGCTTTCTTGTAGCACATGACACGGTTAGGTCCATATGACTTGGGCCCTGGACCCACTGTGCTTCCTGCCATTTCTGGTCTGGAGTTTTGAAGTAAGAATCACTTGTCGGGTCTCACATTTCCTATGAAATCCTCTCTAACATCGATGGACCACCTTATTCTGATTCTTCTCATTAAAAGTGGATCCTCCCATCGTCTTCTCTTGGAAGGACCTGTCCAGATTTTGACCACCAAGGGATCATGCATTGCAGGACAAGATTTCAAAGGTTTTAGAACTCCCATTCCTCCCAGCTTCGGAATTCTCCTGTGATTCACACGGCCCTCCCTTGAATTCGTCACAGGATCCTTCCCTGGTTGCAAACGTCTCTGTATCCTCTGAGTTCATTATCCCTGAATGTTTCTGAGATCTCTCACCAGGACTCTAAGTTCCACTTAATCTTCAAGCCACAACTCGGATCAGTTGGCGAACCCTGCCAGATTCCCAATGACTCACTTAATTCTCCTGGCTTTACCTCCTGTGCAATATCAAGAGGTTTTGAACCTCGTACACGTTCTCTGACCATGTTGCAATAGTCATTCCTGTCCCATAGATCTGACGTTCCCTTGGCACTCATCGTGTAGAAATCCCATTCTCCTGTGGTGGGTGAACATACTAATGAGTTCTCATATCAAACCTCCCAGCTGGTAAACCATTGCCAAATCATTTAATTTGACTGAACAGTAACATCATCCCAAATTCGGCCAGCCCAGCCCACTTCTTTTCATATTTTAGTCCAATATCCGCCCACTGGCCCATCTTAGTTCTACACAAAGTCCAATTGTTCTGGATACTAACCTGAAAATTCCCTTTTACACTCCACCTAAATGAAGAATTCTTTTATACCTGTAGTTCACCGTAACTTTCCTAGCATCATTATTCATCGCATGAATGTGGAAAAGGAATAAACTTTACTGAATCAAAATTAAACATACTTTAACAACTCAGAGTAAAGATGGCACTATAATTTAATTGGTTCCATGAAAGACACAAATCTAGGTTTTATACAAAATGGAAAGAAGGTTATATAAACAGAAGAAATGTATAAGTTCCAAATGTGTTAAAAATGATAATTCCACTATCTTTTATCTCAGAAACACTCAACTATGCAACACCTAACCCTCCCAAAATTAGACCACACTGCTCATCACCACAAGAGGGTCACCCCCGAGCTGGACTGAGCTCCACCCCAAGGGCAAGGAATCCTAGACTTGGCCGAGGCTACAGTGGAAGACAACATATACATTCACAGAAGAAATCCTCCTGTGAATCTCCCCACGCCATCAGACACGCAATTCTCATTCTAATACATGCCTGTCTCAGAGGAGGTCTCTCTCAATACCTTAGATAGGCCCTTCTCGGGTCACAGCCTCCTACTCCTAACATGCCAGAACAGACCTGGACTGAATTCCTCCTGCCTCTATGGCAGCTGTGATTTCCTGAGTTTTCTCCTCTCACAGACTCCCTCAGACTGAGGGAGCCTCCAAGACAAAGCTAACAAGCTTCACAAGAAATTCAACACTGAGTCACACTAATCCACTCTGAAACATGCATAATGCTTCCCACAGTTGTTCAAATCACACAGATAATTCTGTTGTGGGATTGCCTCGAGCAGACTTCTCACGACAAAGTAGCTCAATTCTTCCTGAGCCACCAGGATTCTTCTGTTCGAAGCTAACACGGTGGAATTTGGCCTAATGCATTCTCAGTTGAATGGTAGTCAGATTGTAATTCTTAGCTTCAGGGATGTGGTAATACACGGCTCTTCCTGCATAAAACACAGCCTCATTTGTTTCAGAGAGATGGAACCCAGGTATCCAAAGAGGGTCAACGCTTTCACAATAGAGGTTCGTTCGTAATGGAGGAGAGTGCCCATTCTCGCTCCGCCTGGGGAGCTTTATTTCATGCTTCTGTGGTTGACACTTGTCACCCCTGGAACCATGCATTCCATCCGTATACCTTCCTTCCACCACTTGGGGACTCACCTGTCCCTTCCTAGCACTTTTAGGATAAAATAGTGTGCACATGGATCTTTAGGAACAATAATAAAATATTATTCTGTGCCTAAGCCCTAGGGCTTAGCCTCCCCTAGGCTCCTGCACTCTTTTCCCACCTTCCAAACTCCTTAGCGTTCCTTTTGTTCCTCTTCTGGACGCCAAATTCCCCCATCACCTATCTATCTGCGGGGTCGGTCCTCTATGACTGTATTTATATTCTAGCTAATTTGATCCCATACATACAAGACCCGACTGCCTCCTGCCAAGACTTAGGGCTCCCCTGCCTAACAAACCACATAAGCCTGCACAGCCTTTTATTCAAACTCAATTCACCAAACCATAGGAACATATTTACAATCCTTTGGTATAGAACACATTCCAACGGGCCTCAGCCTTTGGGACACTACAAGCCTATGTGATTCTCCCTTCCAAATTCCCTTTCACCATGAGAAACTTTTACTCTATATAGCCTTGAGAGGATTTAATCACTTCTGAGATATCCCTGTGGTCTGAGGATTTTCTCAGCTTGGAGGATCTCACTCTAAGACCATGGATGGAATGGGACCTAATCCAACGGCCTTCCAAGAATGAAAGGATCCTTCCCCATTCATCTCAACAACTAAACAACTACTCCATTAGGTAGCCTCTAAAGGCTATCGTGAGCGATGTATCACCCCCTAGTAGGCTTAAGGGGGTGACAACACTACCTAAAGACACCAAATTAGAAGGGCCAAAGGGAGCTTTATAACGCCCCATGGGGTGGGGAGCCTGCAACACTCTAAGAGGTATAGGGAGCCCCTCCAAAAACTTATATTTTTGAGTGTTTTCAGATGGAAAAAAAAAAGGTTCATGAGACCAAGAACTTTTCTCCTCTTTCAAATCAAGTGTTTGACATGTGCCAAGTGTCCCTCCCATCATTTATAGGCACATAGGGCATCATGGTGGTGTGCTTCCCTGACACTTGCGACACTTGTGAGAAAAATGCGACACTTGCGACCTTTGTAATGACGACACTTGCGACACTATCAAAGTGAGTATTTTTTATGTGTAACAGGGCCTCCACCAATTCAATCCTCCACAAAGGGAAGTTCATATGTAGGATTCAATGAGGTTCTCCATCACAAAATAGGAAGAACTTGGGGGCTGAACACAAGGAGTTAAGACTTTCAAGGACAAAGGGATGTAGATTCAATATGAAGTGAAATTTCTCTAGAGTATCTTTGCTCTCAAAGTTGAATCCTCCTCTAGGCTTGGATATGGATCAATTTATATCCTCCAAATGGAACTGAAAGGCCGAGTAAGAGAATTTTTATTATATGGAAGGTCAAGGATCATAGATCTCGTGACATGGCATGGAAACCTGACATAATTTATTTATTTTGAGCACCAAACCCGATGTACATGGGTTGTAGTGGAGAAACCTGTGTATATGCTTATTGTATAACTAATATGGTGTGTATATCTAAGAAAATGTGTATTTTATCTCTGGAGTGAAAAAAAAGGGACTTCAAGTCTACAGAGGGAAATGGAAGGCCATCTAAGCAAGATGCATGGAGTGAGGCAAAATTTGCAGTAACAGGGAGTCCTGAAATTGTAATTGAGCCATTGTCCCTGGTATAGGATCTCAATAAGGTTATACATGTCATCCATGGTATGTGTCCTGCAGTTTCCCAAATAGAATACTTGGTTAGTGGAAAATGAGTTCACTTGACATAAATCATAACCTGGTAAAAGTATGAATCAGTTTTTCATATTAAACTTGGTACCGACACCAATTATATCTTGAAAAGATATGACACCAAATGAGAGTCAAAGGATCTTACAAGCTCAGGGGGAACCTGTTTTATTATGCATGGAGGAAGACATATTATGAGACTCATAAGGAGCAGGTGTAGCAGTCTCAGTATGTGAGTCGGGCCATGATATGTAGTAGGAGCAGGAATGACATCAACTGTAGTGTATGTATAGGCACTCCCAGAGAGGGAGGCCGTAACACTTCTAGAGGGAGAAGTTATTGAGTCACTTTCAGAGATAATGCACACCACCATGTATAGAGAGATGAATGGTTTGTTAATGTATTTGATGAAAACAAGGTCAGATATATGTTTTTCCATGAATACATTGAGATAGTATATGGTTGAGTCGGGACATGTTCACTTGGTTTTGAAAAAACATTTGTTGAGGTGCTTGAAGGGTACAATGGACTATGGAATTTGATACGGTTTAGATCGTAAAGGTTATGCAGATTCATATTGGGTCGGTAGTTTTGTAGACTGGAAGAGTACATCTGGATGTTATTTCAATTTGGGATTGACTGTGATCACATGTTTCAGCAAGAAGCATTCTAGTGTAGCGCTCAGTATGACTAAGGCATATTATATGGCAGCATGTTCAACTAGAAGTGAAGCACTATGTCTTTGGAAGTTTCTTGCAATATTGTTTGATCTTATGTTAGAGGTGACTTGTATCTGGTGTGATAACTAGAGTTGTATAAAGTTGTCCAAGAACCCCATGTTTCATGAAAAATCAAAGAATATTGATATCAAGTACCATTATATAAAAGATATGGTGCAAAAGGGAGGAGTGAGGCTCCATTATGTGGCTACAGATGAGCAAGTAGGAGGTGTGTTGACCAAGCCTCTGTTATGGGTGAAGTATGAATACCTAAGGGACAAGCTTGGAATGGTCTGGAAGGAATTCCCTCATGAGAGTGAGTGATGTGTTATAGATGTGACTCTAGGTGGAAGTATGGTATAGTGTGGACAATAGGTTTTCATGCTCGGGCACTGACTATGGAACCATTCAGCATGACCTAGCAAAAGGTCGGTGTATGTGGATCCTTTAGGGAGGGCGTATTTTCCAGTGGATCCTTCAGGGAGGGATGGAGGGACAACTATGTGTGTGGTTGGAGGTTTTAACGTGGATCCTTCAGGGATGGCATAATCCTAGTGATGTGAGATAGTTTGGTGGATAGTGTGTTCACACTATTCTTTTAAATCATGGATCCTTCAAGGAGGGGGTCATGCAGATTCTTTGGGGAGGGCATGTGTTACCAGTGAGTTAATCTAGTATCTTGATGTTCCAACCAGGAGGACTTATTCATGTGAGAGTGGAGTTTTGTATGGGTTGGTTAGACTTCATATGAGAGTTAGTCACCCTCTTACCTACTTCTACATGAGAACCTTGATTCAGTGTGAGATGGATGGTTCTATTGGAGAATTGGTTTCCTAGTTTTATGTGAGATGGAAGAAAGTCCAGTCATGATTGTTGTGCACACTAGTGTGAGATGTTGATGTTATTTTGGATGCATTTTGTGTGTGGTTACAAAAATTATGGTGATGTATAGATTTAGTGATGTCAACAAGTCAATGGTCAAGTGTATAGATATGCAAAAGCGGTGTTAATGATCATGCCAGAAGAATACCTTCCTTGTTGAGATGGAGTGTTGAAGTTTGGGTAGCTGCGGAAGATATTCTTGTATTTGATAAAGCAAAAACCCTAAAAGCATAAAACAAATATATACTTGTCAAGTCGAATCAATCAAAAAGTGATAAAATAATGATACAAAGGAATATTTTTAAAGTTGGCTCCATTTGAATTATTGTAAAAAGAAATTAACAAATTATAAAGTGACAAATGTTAGGTTGACTCTAACCTAAGAGAGGTCAGCCTAACCAAAAGGGGAAAACATTTATAAATAATGGGGATTTGCCACCATATAACACACTCATTTGAGGTAAAGGTGTTCAACCTATTCCGAGGCAAATAAGTAAACTGCAGGTCCGAGTTCTTTGTTGAGGGTAGACCTAAGCTAAGTAAACTGCAATTCTATGTTCTTTATTGAGGGTAGATCTGAGTCAGTAATGCTACAGGTCCAAGCTTAGTTAAAGGATAGATCTAGACTAGTATACAACAGAGGTACAACTATAGTAGTAATGGTTTTGTCTTGTGGTTTACCTCTCTCTCTCTCTCTCTCAGAGAATTGTATTAACATTGTACTTAGTTGATGAATCTATACTGAAGAAGTTTTGTTGGGTTTTCTTCCCCATGAGGGTTTCCCAAGATAAATTCTTCTGTACATTGTGAATGTATTTCTTTCAGTGATCCTTATGCTACAATTAATGTTCTAATGGATAAAAGTTAAATAAAACTAAAGAATACTAACTATTGTTAACTGCTTAAGAAAATTTCTAACACTATGAAACTTTTAGGTTTTCGAAGATCTTAAACTTGTGGGGCGATTTTGAGGCCCTAAATGACGTTTTTAGGAAATCAAAATCCAGGAGAAGAAAGTGTACCAAAGGTTTGGATTTCATCTCTGAAAGAATTTTCTTATGTAATAGGAAGAGGTGTAAAGGGTTTGCAATTGACATCCAAAGGGGCATATGGGATCTTCAATTGTTCATAGTTTGCAGTAATTTCGTCATTGGAAGTGCCTATCTCTAATGGAATATTATGAAAAATTTGTATAACATGAGTTCACTCTTACAAAAATATATATAGGAGGGTGCATATATGGTGGGCATTATATAGTAATGTAGTAGAATGAATAGAATTTTCTTTGTCTCTCTTAATTTCCATTTTTCATTTTTTTGGACCATCATATGACCAACATATTATAGAATCTATAAGAGGTGTGGATTGTAGCAGTGATGGAAGCAAACGGTACACATCTATGAAGTTTGGTGTTGGGAAGGACATGTTATTTTCTAGTGAGATACTCCTATACATTTCTTGACTAACATTCAAGGAGAATAAGGAGAAAATACTAATTGCGAGGAGAGTTTTTAACAATATATGGCATTTTTGTTGTGCTCCTACGTCATGGTCTACAAGTGTTTTCATAAGGAATTTTTGAATTGAAGGTATGGAAGGATCGAGAAAATGCGTAGCATGGGGAATTATGTGAAGAATGTGATGAAATGTTTAAGACTTTGTTTCTGCTTTGGATGCATACTTGGCAATGTAGTTTTGAATAGCATGGAAGGAGATGATTGTTTGGCAGTCAAAGTTGCAATGATATATTGTTAGGATGGAACGGTTGTGACTGTTTAGTCGGTTGCCATTCTGAGTAGGGTTGTAGTTTAAATTTCCACACTTGTCAATGAAAAGGTCAGACAAGGAATGAAAATCCCATGGCACATTATAATGGCATGCATGGCTAGTTCCTTTCTTTATCAAGAAAGTACTTTCTATGCATTTTGTGTGGTTCTAAATGAATATGACTAGTTCTTCATAGTCATACATTGGATAACATTAAATTTTCTATATAAATGATGTTGGTAGAAGCGTTATAGAATATACCTATCCTAATAGTCTTTTGCATGGATGTGTTTCTCCATGACCTCATCATGTAAGGATATAAACCTATGATTCATGTATAAAGATGCTAGATGTGGATTAAAGATAATATATTTATAGTGCCAATGTTGTTTTTTATTCACGTCAATGGGAAGGTTGACGGGAATAATTGCATGCAGGTTAGGACATTTAGTGTCGATTTCACTCGATGTAAAGAAAAATTTTGGGCAACCGAGCTGTGAAATCATATATGTTAGTTCATTTCTAGACTTGTGCCCAAAAGTTCTTGTTCCATGGAGAGATTCCCTAAAGTGTATTATTTTCTTTGCAAGCTTATCACAAAGGGAGTGTTCCAAGTAGATGTTCAGATTAGTGATTGTTGTGGGGAATTTATCTTCATTTTTTTTTCTTGAAAAATACATAATCTATTGCATCACTACAATGGTGCATCCTAAGATTATACAAGTAGTAGTGGAATCTTGGATTCCTACTAATTTTGTTGTTTTGGTATCTTAGTAGGTGCAAAGCATAGCCCTGCATTTCAATTGATTTAAATCATGGTTTCATGAACATGACAATGCCTATGTGGAACAATGTGGGAAATTCCATAGTGAACAATCCCTTTATGTTGTATTCATTGATTGGTGGAAACCCAATAGGTGTCCATTCAATTGAATTTATTTTTTTGAAATCTGGAAAGTGCAAGTATCATCTTATTTCTTAAAGATTTGTATGTCCAGTATGGATAGTGGCTACAAAAAATTATGTGTGTTGGTCATTTGGGTCTACACAATCAATTTGGGTGTGTTCCACATCTTCATAGTTGTGAGGGGAATCTGTAGTAGGAGAGTGTGAATGGTGAAGCAAAGGAAAAACATCGGTAGGAGAAGTTGGAAAATCTCCAAGTGCATTCTAGTCAAGGTGGAAATCCTTATAATACAGGTCATTTGATAACTTGTACTCCAAGGAAACCATAAAATGTAATATATTGAAAATGTAATCATAAGAGTGTTGTTCAGGGCTCTTCTATGTGACGATCAAAATGTCCAAGTCTTGTACACGATAAGGAAATTAGTTGACAGTTGAAGAGATGTCTTGGGGAAAGCTTATTGTATGGATATTGTATTTGTGTTTTCCATGACATGCATGAGTCACTTGCAATATGGGGTTGACATGTGCTATGATCATTTCTTAAACTTGTGTAAGGACTGTCAGGACATGGGGTTGTTTGCTAGGATCCACGTTGTTCCAAAGGGAGTGGCAGTGCCCTTTTTTTTTTAAATGCATGTACAACAAGTATGGTTTGTGTTAAATAACTAGAAGAAAGTATGGTTTATGTTAAAGAAATGGAAGCAAATTACAAGATATTATTCTTTACAAATTGATCATACATGGATGCATGGGATTTTATCTAGTTGTGAATGGAATTGGCGGTGTGCTTGGGATATGATATTGTTGCTAAAATAATGAACCATTGAGGGAAATTGAGGGACGCTACTTTGGTTGTTTCTGTGAGGTTTTTCTAAAAGTGGGATGGTATTTTGATGATTAAATATAGTTGATATGAACATGTGAAGTGTCAGATTCACTCAGGTTAGACGATCCAGATTATTTTCAGCATGAAATGAGAGAAGAGATATAATAAATAAATGCATAGAGATATCGCAGATATCCAATAATAAAACATAAATGTATCAGAAATGCAACCATAAACACAGAGATGCAGTAATACACAATTTTCTATTAATGATCAAAACTGTACAAAGACTGTAAAAATACAGAGTGAAAGACTCGCTAGAATGGTCACAACTTATCTTTGAGAAGATATGTGATGGTTACTCGCATTCACAAGAAGATGGTTACAATGAGGCTCTGAAGGCCTTTTTACAATAAATAGGAATGTCAAAAACCCTAGACATCCAAAAACCTAACTATTAAGAACCAAAAATCAATATAGCATAGAAAGACCTCAAAATAAGTACTCAACGCCTTGAAAAAGAGATAATTTCAAGTAATAAGCCTCTTTGAGGGGGAAACCTCCTTATACCCCACATAAATTTCCAAATACAACATGATTCCAAATGAAAATGTCCCCTTGGTATATATAAGAGACTAGGTGTAATGCCCCCGACCATCTATGTCGGACCATGCTACACCAGAGAACTCTTATTTTTCTCTCTGCGGAACATACTGTAACATACCCAGCATCCAACTGAGTTATGCCACATAAATTTTTCGAACTGCGTGCATTTAAAATATATACACACAAAACTCTTGTGGAAGCATTATATATAGAATGTAAACATATAAATATGTTATGTAAATTCATGGATTCACACTGAAATAACGGTAAACATATACATGCAACATATACAGGAAATACCCATAAAAATAAGCACGTAAATAACAATGAAGCATGTAAATTTATCACACAATTGGAACTTATATTGGTAAGGATGTCACCATTTGCATGCAGAACTTCCACGAACCTCCTAGCCTTAGACCACATTGTTCATCACTCTCAACAGTAAGTCACCCCCGAGCTAGGACTAAACTCCACCCAGGTAAATGGATTCCTAACCAGGCTAAAGGCTCATGGACAACAGGAAAGACTCTGTCTCAGGTGCCAACTCAACTAATAGCCTACAGTCCCTCAATCCCCACATGCCTGTCCCACCCAGGAAGTGTGCCCCTCCTTTGCTCAACATTCTTTCAGCTACCCCACTTCCTTTCTAGGCTTCAGCAACAGGTCGGACAGGAAGTCTCATAGCACTGTAGTTGCAGTTTAGCACCTTCAGGAAATCAATTCCCAACAATTCTCTCACCAGAGAGAAATTTCTTATGGGCCTGAAAACCCGCCTCTTCAATATCCCATAGGCCTGACAACCCGCTTCTTTAATCCAACTCCCACACTAACCAGCTACACGAGCACAAAGATGGCTATGGATATAGGTTCAGGTACAGTCATGAAGATACGAAAGATAGCTCATTGGGTGTGTGCATGCTCCGGGGTGATTGACTGGATGACTGAATCATGGAAAAGATGATAGTAAATGAACTAAGTCCCCACAATATGTATGCATGTCCCCAAATTGACACTTGTCATGTTGGGAGCTACTTTGGCCTACTTGTCCCCAACTTTAAAACTTAGGATAAATAATTATCCATACTTTATGATTTAAGAAATATTAATATAATATTCCTTTTTGGCTTAATCTCCCTATCTTAGCCCCTTTTCCTTAACATTTAGGCCCCTCCCTTTCCCTAACCAGTGGAGTTTAGTCCCCCATCTCTTTTATCATGGTCGGTCTGTGCGCAACGATGTATTTTATATTAATCATGAGACGTATACAAAAACATGTGCACTGGCCTTTAACATATAGGCTTTCTAGCCTGATCAAAACATAAGCATCCTAGCTTATAATAACTAGCTCACCATCCTATAAAACATATAATATACACAAAGGCTCACTAGCCTCACAATCGCGCACACTTAAGATGTTGTGCGCAATATCTTGGAATGTGCATACTTCATCATTTCACTACACAGTACATGCACGCACTATGCCATGAAATGTGCATACAAAATGATATCAAAACAGCTCACCAACTTAAGTACATTTTCATTTACATTACAATTGGGTGTGGCCTAGGGATCTTACAATCCCCTCCCCTTATTTATGCACTGCCCTCAGTGCATCATGTACCCATATACAACAAAATTTCAAAAATCCTCAAAAATATGCAGGTATTCTGCCTGCATTGCATCCTCATGCTCCAAAGTAGCGTCCTCAGGACCATACCAGGTCCATTGGATCTTTACAAGACCTATGGCTCGATTCTGGAGCTGTTTGATTTTCTGGTCCAGAATGCATACCGGATGCACTTGAAAAGCACCTTCTTGTTCCATCTGAATCACATTCTAATCAATAACATGATTAGCATCAGGTATATATTTCTTGAGTAATGATACATGGAATACATTATGAACAGACATAGATGCAGGCAATGCAATCATATAAGCTATTGGACCAATCCTCTCTAGGATTTCAAATGGCCCACAATAGCAAGCTGCCAACTTTGAACAATTTCCCAACTTCAGGGAACTTCTTTTGGATTTCACTTTCAAGAATACATGATCACCCACTTTAAATTCCCTGGGAGTTCTACCCTTATCAACATAACTTTTCTACCTATCTTGGGAAGCCTTTAAATTTTGTTTTATTTTTATCATTTGTTCCTACATTTCCCTGAGCAAATATGGCCCAACCACTACTCTATCTACTAGGTTATCCCAGGTTACTGGTGTGTTGCCCTTTCTGCCATAAAGTGCCTCAAATGGGCTTATCTTTAGAGATGCTTGGTACCCATTATTATAAGAAAACTCTACCAAGTGTAGGTAGTCTTCCCATTTTGATGGTTTATCCATCACATACATCCTCAACATATCGTCAATCACTTGATTCACCCTCTCTGTTTTTCCATCTTATTCTGGATGATAAGTTGTACCAAAATTCAATTTTGTTCCAAATCCATGAAATAATCCTTTCCAAAATTTTGAGGTAAATTTTGGGTCTCTGTCAAACACAATTGTCTTGGGTATGCCATGTAATCTAGCAATTTCCTTCATATAAACATCAACGATGTTTGCTTCCTTGTGAGTGAGCTTAACTAGAATAAAATGGGCATCTTTAGTAAGCTTATCCACCACTACCATGATAGAATCATGTTGCTTGTTTGTTCTAGGAAGTTTAGTGATGAAATCCATGGTTACAAATTCCCATTTCCACTCAGGAATGGGTAATTGATGTAGAAAACAAGTTGGGTGTCTATGCTCAGCCTTTACCTTTTGACATTCCAAACATATGGCAATAAAATCAACAACCTCTTTCTTCATGCCTGCTAATAATATTGGCTTTTGACAACTGCAATAGTTTTCTGATAACCTAGCTTCCCAGCATAAGGTACATCATGCATTTCCCTCAATATCATCTTTTTCAATTCCTGATAATTTGATACCTAAATTTTTCCCCTGTACATGAGAATTTCATCATTATCTAGCTTGTATTCCTCAATTTTTTGTTGCAAAATACCTTGCTATAATTTTGTCACTAATTCCTTGTATTGCAAATCTGATTTGTAGCCTCTAAAATTCCGGGTTTTAAATCTGATTGGTACATGCTAATCGATGTAGCATGCAATTCATGCACTCTTCTGTTGAGTGCATCAACCACTTTGTTATCTTTCCCCTTGATATGCTTTATATCAAAGTCATATTCACTTAGAAATTCTAACCATCTGGTTTGCTAGCATTTAGAGTTGGTTGATCAAATAAATATTTCATACCATTATGGTATGTTCTTAGCTCAAACCTTTTCCCCATGAGGTAGTGTCTCCATTTCCTCAAGGCATGCACTATGGATTCCAACTCCAAATCATGAGTGGCATAGTGTCTTTCATGTTCCTTCAATTTCCTTGACTCATAACATATAACAAACCCATTTTGAGTGAGGACTCCACCAATTCCTTCTTTACATGCATCTGTGCATACAATGAAGTCTTCATTTGGGTCTACAATCCTTAGTATTGGAGCACTTGTTAATAACTATTTCAAGTGTTGGAAACTAGTTTCACAATCCAATGTCCACTGAAACTTCACACCCTTTCTTTACAAGAAAGTGATTGGGTGTGAAATCTTTCGATAATCCTTCAATGAATATCCTATAGTATCCTGCAAGACCCATGAATGATCTCACCTTTGTCACATTCTTTGGCACTGACCATTCTCTAATGGATTCTATCTTCTCAGCATCCACTGCTATCCCATCATTTGAAATGATATGCCCCAAATAATGAATTTTCTTTTGATAAAATGAGCACTTGCTCAATTTGGCATACAATTGATGCTCCCTTAATAATTGCAACACCATCCCCAAATGATGATCATTCTCTTCTTCTGACTTAGAGTATATGAGAATGTCATCCAAAAAGACAATGACAAACTTGTCTAAATATTCTCAGAAAACACCATTCATTAAGCACATGAAAACAGTTGGTGCATTTGACAACCCAAATGGCACCACTGTGAACTCATAATTACCATACCTTGTCCTAAAGGTGGTCTTGAGGATATCTTCCTCTTTAATCCTTACTTGATGGTATCCTGATCTGAGATCTATCTTTGAAAAGATATTTGCATCCTTCAATTGATCAAAAAGATCATCGATCCTTGGCAGAGGATATGTGTTCTTAACAGTCACCTTATTCAACTATATGAAATCAATGCACAATCTTAATGTCCCATATTTCTTCTTCACAAATAAGACTGGGGCACCCCAAGGTGACACACTTGGGCGTATATACCCCTTCTTCAAAATTTCTTCAAGTTGCATTTGCAACCCCTTCAGCTCTGGTGTACCCATTCTGTAAGGAGTCTTTGACACTGGAGCTGCTCCAGGCATTAAATTTATAGAGAAATCAATATCTCTCTTTGGGGGTAGTACTGGTACCTCCTGAACACATCTTCAAACTTTTCCATGATTGCATAATCTTCCAAATTTGGCACCTTATCTTTAGGTGTCTCTTCCAAATGAGCTACAAATATTTGACACCCTTTTCTGTAACATTTGTTCAGCTGCAATACTGAAATTTCTCTGATGGTTACTGCCCTGGGAATCCACTACACTTTCCTTAGGATCCCTGCCTCATCCAAGCAATTCAATGCCTTGTTATGACAGTCCAACATAGCATGATGTTGGTCCAACCAATCCATCCCAATTAGACAATCATAGGAACCTAAAGGTAAGATGTTCAAATCTTCCTTGGTGTTCAAACCATTCATGTCCATAAGACATGACTTAACAATCTCATTAAATTTTCTTTTAGCTCATGTATCCAGTTGCACCAACCAAGATTTCCCATGCGTACTTCTTGGAAAATGAAAACTTTCCACCATCCTAAGATCTATATAACTATGACTAGATCCTGAATCAATTAAAATAACAATGATTTGGTTGTTGATCATACCTTCCACTTCAATCATATGTGATAGACACTCTGCTTTCTTGTTGTCTAGGGCTGCATAGATCCTTGGTGCATTTCTACCCATGTCCTCCATTGTTTCAGCTTGTTGTACATTGTGCACAGTGCTCCCTTTTTCACCTCTGTGAGGACAATCTCTGAACATGTGATCTCCTTTACAACCCCAACATTGAATAGGTGGTTGCCTTGGCCTTTGATCCCCTGCCTCACTCGTTCAAGTTTCTCTAGGAGTTTTTTGTCCCTGAGTATTATTTCTGAAGAATGGTGGCTTAGATCCCTTCTTCCTCTAATCCACCTTGAATTTCTTTTTGTCTTCCCAAGATTTTTGGAAAGTTGGCCTTGCTTTTTGCTGATCATATAGGCATTTAGCTCGCCTTATGGTCTCCTCCAATGTCTTTGGATCATCATACTATATTTTGTCACTAATGAATGATGGAAATCCACTCAAATACCTTTGAATTTTAACTGTCTCATCCTTGATGAAAGAGACATACTCCAACAGTTCTAGAAACCTTCTCTCATATTCATCTATTGTCATACTTCCAAGCTTGAGTTCAAAGAACTCTTTAATTTTCTTGTCATAGTATCTCTTAGTCAAGTATTTATTCTCAAAATACTTCTTGAATTCCCTCGAAGTGACACTTTTCTCTTTAATGTGTTGCACCTGCACAAGTTGATCCCACCACATGGATGCCTTTCCCTTGAGTTAATAGATAGAAATTCTACCTTCTGCATGAGAAGAATAATTATGCAATTGAAAATAATTTCTCAT
>SNQJ01S0168718.1:1916-20746 GCA_010110895.2 Picea sitchensis | reverse complement strand
CTAGTCGATAGGCACGAGCCCCTTTCTCTCCACAATATCGAAGGGTCCCATGAACCTAGGAGAGAGTTTAGCTCCCTTTCCAAACTTGATCGAACTCTTATGCAGTTTAACCTGCAAGAAGACCTGATCACCGACCTCGTAACTACAGTCGATATGGTGCGCATCGACATAACTCTTATGTTGATCCTACGCTTCTTTAATCCTTTGTCTTATCGTTTTCATTTTCTCTAACATTTCTTGGATCACTTTTGGTCCCACTAGGACCCTATCCTCAAGCCAATCCCAAGTCAAAGGTGTCTGACATGGTCGCCCGTAAAGAAACTCAAAAGGTGCCATCTTAATGGTGCTTTGGTAATTGTTGTTATACACAAATTCCACCAGTGGTGAGAATTATTCCCAACTCTTTTGTTGGTCCATCACGTACATGCGCAACATGTCCTCCAAGGTTTGGTTCATTCGATCGGTCTTCTCGTCAGTCTCCGGGTGATATGCAGTACTAAAGTTAAGTTACGTTCCCAAGGCCTCTTGGAAACTCATCCAAAATAGTCCAGTAAACACCGATCCTTGATCGGATATAATACTCTTAGGCACGCCATGCAACCTCACAATCTCACTAATAAAAACACTAGCTATGTCAAGTTCCTAATAAGTCGTACGCACCAGGATAAAGTGAGCACTCTTCGTCAGAGTTTCTACTACTACAAAAATCGAGTCATGTCTCCTTGCCATCAGTGGAAATCCAACAATAAAATCCACCTAAATAACCTCCCATTTCGATTCCGGAATAGCGTGTGGCTATAGTAGTCCTACATGGTATCTGTGTTCATACTTTACTTGCTAACATTCTAGACATCTGGCCACATAGATGATTATGTCTGCCTTCATTCCCTTCCAGAAGAATAAGGGTTTAAGGTTTTCCCTCATCTTCGTGACTCCCAGGTGAGCCATGTAAACTTCTTTATGAGCCTCACATAGGATCAACATCCCCAACTCATCATTCAGTGGTACGCAAATTCGATTTTTAAATCTCAATAAACCATCGTCATCAAACTAAAATACTTCAAATCTTGTCACCATCATTGTGTTTTGTCCGATAAAACCCTCGACCTCTTTGTACCAGTCATCGTCACGCTATAAGGTTAGAATATTTTCACATAGATTCATCTGAAGAGGCAACACCGAAAAGATCTGTGGTATCTGACTCAATGCATCTGCCACTCGATTCACTGTTCCTTTTATGTAAGTAATATCAAAGTCATACTCGCTAAGCAATTTCGACCAACTTCGTTGTCGCGTGTTCATGCCTCTTTGTGTAAATATGTGTTGTAGTCCATAGTGGTCTGTCTTTAGTTCAAATTTTCGTCCAACAAGGTAGTGTATCCAAATATTCAAGGCATATACGAAGGCTAAGAACTCCAAATCGTGCGTCGCGTAGTTCTCCTCATGTCTTCTCAGTTTCCTTGAGATGTAAGCGATCAGTCATCCATCTTGCATCAAGACTCTGCCTAATCCTTCCTTGGATGCGTCAGTGCATACTGAGAAGTCCACGTCCATGTCAGGGACCTTTAGTATCATTGTTTTTTCAACAACTCCTTGAGCCCTCGAAATACTTTCGTGCATTTCTCGGTCCACACAAACTTCTTTTTTTTCTTCTCCAATTCCGTGATCATATTTTCTATCTTCGAAAATCCCTCGATGAACTGTCGATAGTATCCTACCAAACCCATGAAGCTACACACTTCTGGGACATTCGTTGGTGCAGGCCATTCCATAATAGCCTCGACCTTTGTTTGATCCACAACGATGCCTTCGTCGGAGATGACATGTCCTAAGTAGTGACTCTTCGATTGATAAAATAAGCATTTGGACAACTTCTCGTACAATTTGTGCTCTCACAGACACTGTAGTACCAAGCACAAGTGCTTGTCATGATCCTCCATCGTCCGAGATTAAATCAAAATATCGTCAATGAATACTTGGACGAACTTGTCCAAGTACTCACGGAACACCCCGTTCATCAAACTCATAAATACCCCTGGGGCATTTGTCAGTCCAAATGGTAAAACAATAAATTCGTAATGTCCAAACCTCATCTTAAATGTGGTATTGGGGACCTCATCTTCCTTAATCTGTAACTGGTGGTATCCTAATCGCAAGTCGATCTTTGAGAACACTGTCATGCCCTTCATTTGATCGAACAAATCATCAATCCTTGGAAACGGATACTGATTCTTGATCATGGCCTTGTTCAATTGATGGTATTCAATGCAGAGCCTCCATGACCCATCCTTCTTTCGTATGAAAATAACAGGCACACCCCATGGTGACACACTTGGACGTTTCAGTCCCAGGTCCAACAATTCTTTCAGTTGCATTCTTAACTCTTGTAATTCTGGGGTTGACATCCGATAAGGTGTTCTCGCTATTGGTTCAATTCTCGGTTTTAGGTCTATAGTAAAATCCAATTCCCTCTCTGGCAGCATCCCAAGTAACACCTCTGAAAATATGTCTGCAAACTCTCTCACCACTGGAAAGTGTTCTAGACCTTCTGCTACTCCCTTCCCGTTTAACGCAAGGATCACATAAAGCTTGCACCCCTTGCACATGATCTTCCAAAGTTGCAAGGAGGATATGAACCTCAAGGAGACTCCTTGGTTCCAACCTACAATCACACTTCTCTATCCCTCATCATTGACCAAGATCAACCATTTTGTCTTGCATTTGAGTATCGCCTCATATGATTCCAACAAGTCCATACCGATCACAATGTCATAAGATCCTAAGATCATGATGTACAGGTTGGCCTTGGTGACAAACTCTCCCAGGTTAAGTATACAACCCATAACCTTTCCTCCAACCCTTTGCTTGGCTCTCGAGGCCATCTCTATGAAGCTAAACTCATCATGTTTGAATACCTTTACCTTAATCCTTTTTAGGACTACACTAGAAATGAAACTCTCGATAGCACCGAGATCTATCAAAATACAAAGGATTTGGTTAGCGATGGTACCTATTGTCTCGAACATAGTCGATTGGTGATCTTCTCGGTGGTTATTCACTACTGCATGAATCCGATGGGTCTTGCCCATATCTCTCACATTATTGGATCCGGCTAATCCAAACACTGTAGTACTCTCCACTGGGCAGTCACGCTGGTAGTGTGGCTCCCCACACGTCCAACACCCCTTATTTGGACCAGTTGATCCGAAATCGGATCCAGAAGCCTGATAGGGCTTGAAAAATGCTCAAAAATGAAAGTGCTCGGAATGTGTTTTCCATTGTGTTCGTTTCATCTTCCTGATTTCGGTGGTATATTTACTTTGTCAAACGGGCTCCGTATGGAGAAGATATCGTGTTCTGTCCGATAAGTCAAACAAGCAAAAAAAGTTGTTGACTGTGCAGTCCATACAGTCTGTACGAACGCTGACGTGGCATGTCAGTACGTGCGACATGTGGCATGTCTGTACAAGAGACATGTGGAAGCCTCGGGTGATGACATGTGGCAGAGTGTGAAAGGCCGGTTTGGCATACAGTTGGACCTATCCGAAGGTGACACGTGTCACCACTGAAAGGGTGACATGTGGCATGGGTGACGTCATCAGGTGACATGGCAGACTGACAGGTGGAAGTACGACAGGTTGACGTGGCAGTACGGAAGGGTTGACGTGGCATGCACGTGGGCCAATCAGCATATGAAGCGTGTCATGTTTTGGTTGGTGGTTAAAGGTGCCATGTGGCCCAGTCGTGGGTTTCCACATAGCACCCCATGGTTGGCTGTTGGTTTTGTTTAAAATTGGTATGGCATGGCCAGGGGTCGAACCCGCGACCTCCCGGTGGGTAGAGGACTGGTGGGGCTGGGATAACTGCCCACCCCCATGGTGGTGCTTGTAATACTAATGACACAACTTATATTTAAATTGAATGGAATGTTTGGTTGGCGTTAAATGGGTCGGGGCTTAGCCGCAGCCCTCGACATATTACCGCGACCATTCCATATAACCAGAGTTCGGGGTTCAAACAAATCACGGGGGGGTTGGATTAGTTAGCCCGTGGTTCCGTTTACATGCCAACAAAACCGGGGGCTTACCCTATGTAATAGCATAGGCAGTTATAACTATTTTCCTTGTGGGCCTATGTATGCGCCAACAAGACCGAGAGCCAGCACAAAAGGGGGGCCCGCGCATAGCTCGTGGCCACATGGCCCCCCATATGACCATGCCAGAGGGTGCGTGCCCAGGTCTCGGGGGTTGTGCCTGATGTTTAGTATGAAGTGGTTTTTTTTATAAAGTATTTGGTTTTTATTGTTAATTATGCCTATTTTTAGTTTATTCTCTCCATTTTTGGGCGATGTTGGGCATTTTGGAGGCCAAATTCTTGGAGGAAGTTGGAGGTGAGAAACCAACTTCAAGGATATATAAACCAGTCTTGTTTGAGGCCATTAGAGAGCAGTCAGAGCAGAGTTATGCTGAATAAAAGCCAAGCCAAAGACATGTTGATGCAGTGAAGCTTTTGAGAAGGAGATGCTGTCAGATCATTTTTGGGAGCTTCAGATGTTCGTTTTGCATGCCATTTTCTTTGCAGGGTTCTTGAGATTTGGGAGAACATGACAAGATCAGTATTGTAGCCATTTGGCATTGAAGCAATGTAATTTTGAGCATTTGAATAGAAATAAAAAAAAGACTCCGCCACAGAGAAAAGGCCTGGAGACATAGGCAAAGTTGTGTCGAACTCCATTATCAATATGCGTGTTATGGTTTGTTGTTTATTCTTTCATTTCAGATCTACAAATGTGTATATGGCTGTTATAATTATTCTTCTTTCGTATTTATTTCACTAAGTTTCTCAAATGGTTAATTAACGCATGCAACATTAAAACTCAACCATAGTCATTTAAAAGATCATACGGATCAAGTGGTATCAGAGCTAGTTGACGTTTGGATTTGAGTTTTGCATGTTAACCAGGGAAAATCTACAGCGTGGNAACAAGGCATTTAACGTAGCAGTAACAATCAAAATGACAGTAATCGGGAAATTAACATATATCAGTAAAATGGCAATTGGTATAACCGTATCAATTATCTAGCGGTCTATTAACAATAGTAAGGAAGTGCTTGACTAAGAACAGTGTTGTAACAGTAATGATTGCAATCTGTGTAACAAGGAAATTCGTGTAACCGTGTAAAAATAATATGTGTCTTAATTGTTCCATGAAATAAAATAGTTTGTGCAACAACAATGAACAAAATCGCACTTGCCAGTAATAATATGTGTAACAACAATGAAGTAATATTATGTGTAACAGTAATAAACTGTGCAACAACAAAGAAGTAACAATTCACAGTCTCCAGTAATTAAAATTACATTTTTAGAAATACATTCATGTTGCCATCAAGCAAGTGGATGTACATTTAAAAATAAAGGCCATCAATACAATTCGTGGTTGCCAGTAAATTAAAATTTGCATTTGCCATAATTAAATTCATGGTGCATTTTCACCATAAAATAGGCTGCAATTTCGTTGGTCTACATGGAAGATAGCACAGGTAGGATAAATGGTCTGGGACCGATTTCGTGGGAAAAGGACACGGAGACAGGTGTCACAAAAGTTACAGGTCACAAACACAACTGGTAAGGAGTCGCAACAATCGTTGAGTTTAAGCCTGAGATAAAGCGCCATCAAGGAAAAAGTAAATTCATCGACAGTAAATGGATAAAAATGTGGGCAATTCCAATCAACATCACAGTCAATGGTTTGTGAAAAACTCGTGGGCATTTAGCAGCCACTCAAGAAAACAATTGGGAGAAAAATCGAGTGCAGTCGAGTCGTGGAACAATAAGGAACGCAAATAGGGAACACAAATAAGGAACACAAAATCGTGATAATAGTGAAGAATAAATCCATGTAACAAAAAAACTGTGTAATAGTATAAGAAATTCAATTTTAATGACAAATGGTATCCACGCAACAACAAGGCTCAATCCACCTTCAAAGGAAAAATGTACCCACTCAATCAGCAATGCAGTCAACCAATATACTACACAATGAAGGGACATAACGTTGTTACATCAGTTACTTTTCCGACAGTTAGCATGAGATCCTCCAAACGTTGCATTCATATAATTTCATGGTAAAACACAGGGAAATCAAAACATCATCTAAAAGGGCAATTTCATGGTCAATAGGAAAACGTAGATAACCTTAAAGCTTACATCTATCATTCAATAACTCCACAATCAAAGATGTCAATGTGGTTAAGAGTTTGCTGCCGGTTAAATTTTATTATCCCTGAGAGGTATCTGTAAAGGTAAAACGCTGCCCTTAACCAAATCTGGAAGTAAAAACTATACGGCTATGAAAACATTTAAAACTGAAATGCTAGGTCGATCATTAAAATCAAATGTTGGGTTGGAATTAAATTCGAATGCTAGGTTGACATTAAAATCGAATGTTGGGTTGTCTTTAAAATCGAATGCTGGGCTATTTCGTTTTTGTAAATTAAATTCTTCCAGAAAGGAAAGAGAAGCATGCCAGGTAAAATAAAAGGCGACGGCCTTCATAAATAGTTAAATAAAAAAAAGTTTAAATTCGATGGCTTTCATAAACAATTTAAATTACAAATATTTGCTAGCTAGGTGTATAAAATCACAGATGGTGTGGTCTCACAACAGAGGTAAATAAATGTATGGAAAGTCCAGCAATGTATAAAAATGCATAGTAAAAAGGAATAAACTTCCCCACCATAAAAATTGCAGGGCTAACAAAACACCTCAGGGCACAAGACTACACACTACATGGAACCAACAGCAGGGGTAAATGAATGGCAGAAACATTACTCGATCCTCATCCATGCACAGAAAAGCAGGGCGTTAAAATCCATATGTCTATTAATGCCGAAGTGACGACAGTAGATCAGGCTCCTGGCTGACTGCTTAGGCAAGGACTGAGGAGCTAGGGACGAAAGGCAAAACACCGCAAGGGTCACATTCAACACCACAAGGTGGTCAAGACATGTGGAAAAACGAAGGCCATGGGAGTCAATCAATCATCGATCTAGGCTAAGAAATTTCAGAAAACCATCTAGACAATCAGTTCACTTACCCAAGTAAAAATGCAGATCCAAGCATAAGTTCTACAACAATTTACCATACAAAACGAAGGAAGCATACCCTTGCCTGATCACCCACTCTAAGTGGACGTCCCGCATACTCCTTGCAACTCCCCTGTGTTGATCAACGAGACTTCAGCGGTACCTCCCAGCCAATGCCAGGGGTAATCGTCTTCCCCCTTAGCCCCCCAATCCACAAAGTGGCCACACACTCACTATCATGAGATTTTGACTAGCTCCCATCTCGCCTCCCAAGGCTGATCTACCACTCCTCACCGAGCTAGGTATCCCAACTCCCACAAGTTATGTCAGTCAAGTAGATATTTATGCAATGTAATGTTACGCAAAAAAAAGAGAACCCTTCATCCTTCTCCTTTCTCCATTATATAGAGTTTCGAACTCCCTTTCTTTCCTAAAATCTCATTTAATTAAAGTTTTAAAAATAAATTCCTAAAAATTCCTCTCCATACAAGTGTCACCCATCCCCTACATTCCTCCAATAATTAATTTCTTTAATTAATTAAATTCTCTTATTTCCCTCACCCCCCTAGAGTCAATCCTAGAATCACTCCTAGATGTCCCCAAATTCTCTTACAGGTTTTAATGACTTTCCCCACTATTAAATTGCTAGTTCAGTTTAAATTAGAAATCTCTTAAATGGTAGATACTTTACTAACTTTGACTTTCCTCTTTTTCCCTTATGTTCCCCTTTTTCCCCTTTTTTTTTATGTTTACCTCTTTTCCAAGTTTCCTAATAACTCAGATTTTCTCTCTTTCCCCTTTTTAATTAGAACTCAAAAAGGCAAGTGCAGAAATTAACCCTTTTTCCCTTTTCTCTTTTAATTAATAAAATTTAAATTATCAAAAATAAAAAAAACAGCTAATTCCCTTTTTAAAATTTATTCCAACATATTTTAAATTTCTTACTCCTTTCGTGTTACAAGATATAATGAAGATCATACTCTATATTTATTTTGTTTTTAATTTTATTATATATATATTTATATATCATTTTTTTTTTTTAATAAAAAGATAAAATTTTACCACTGGCATAATTTAGACCTAGACCTTAATTTTCGTGATGGGCGACATTTTATTAGGGAAATTGTTTTTAAAAATTCTTATCATATTTTTCATCCTAAGGCCATCTAGGTCCATTCATTTATCAATAACAACGCGACGTGCCCTTCAAGATGCACTAGGTGCTCTAAGGGTGGAACTCGCCTCATCTGTTCCCTTGCGCGATGTGCCCTTCAGGATGCACTACGTGCTCCAAGGGTGTCACTCGTCTCTTGAATGAGTTGGTAGACATAAATAACCACTGGAGTCAATACTCCACCAGGTGAACTTGTGGGAGACTAAGGGCCTCTAAGGAATAAGGCCCCCTCCTTATTGCGTGCCCCTTAGAATCATCGTGAGTGACTATCACAGTCTTCCCTCATGGCATCGTGGGTCCTCTCGATCTAGGTAAACGTTAACCTACAGATCGAGCCACGGTGGGAGTGCTAGTACGCTGTGGTAGGGTTGTTGTCCACCCTCTCCCTCAACTTCTCTGGTAGTCATGCGTAACCTCTTTACTCCACATGTGAGTCTGGTCGGCAAGCTATCATGAGCCTGCATCATCAATGAATCATGTTATAATATATCCATATCATTTCATCTAATCAGATGCACTAATATCACATATAAAAAAATCAAACCCAAATGGTTCACTCCTCGACTCGATTCAGAGTGTAAGGGTTTCCATCGATGCCTCTACATCCTCGAGGTGCAAGATATTGCACACTCAGAAAAACCAAGTCAATAGCACCTGTCAACCTCAATACAGTAAAACAACATGTCATCAACCCATAATGCCTCATAATCAGAATCAAAATGTTTTAATAGCATAATAATCCAGATCACTTGCGAGCAAGTGTCCTCAAAGAATAAGTTCTCTCGGTGCGCCAGAGTGGGATGTTACATACACCCCCCTCTTGTTCTAAACTTCATCCCAAAGTTTCACAGTATAAGTGTTGAATAATTTGTATCACAGTATCATAATTCTATCTATTAAACAAAAATGGAAAGTGTTGGCTCATATCATATGCATCCTCCCAGGTCACCGAGTGTGGACTATAGTTGCCCCACTGGACCTTGACCTGATCTACCATTCGACGTCGTAGATGTCGAACGTGATCATCCAAGATGTGGATCGACTCATCCATGAGCGCCCCCTCATCCGATACCTGCAAGGTTCTCATGTCAATAACATGTGTAGGATCACTAATATAATGTCTCAAAACAGATACATGAAAAACATCGTGCATATGCCTCAAAGAATCAGGCAAGTCTAGTCCATAGGCCACGAGCCCCTTTCTCTCCACAATATCGAAGGGTCCCACGAACCTAGGAGAGAGTTTAGCTCCCTTTCCAAACTTGATCGAACTCTTATGCGGTTTAACCCGCAAGAAGACCTGATCACCGACCTCGTAACTACAGTCGACATGGTGCGCATCGACTTAACTCTTATGTTGATCCTACGCTTCTTTAATCCTTTGTCTTATCATTTTCATTTGCTCTAACATTTCTTGGATCACTTTTGGTCCCACTAGGACCCTATCCTCAAGCCAATCCCAAGTCAAAGGTGTCTGACATGGTCGCCCATAAAGAAACTCAAAAGGTGCCATCTTAATGGTGCTTTGGTAATTGTTGTTATACACAAATTCCACCAGTGGTGAGAATTATTCCCAACTCTATTGTTGGTCCATCACGTACATGCGCAACATGTCCTCCAAGGTCTGGTTCATTCGATCGGTCTTCTCGTCAGTCTCCGGGTGATATGAAGTACTAAAGTTAAGTTGTGTTCCCAAGGCCTCTTGGAAACTCATCCAAAATAGTTCAGTAAACATTGATCCTTGATCGGATATAATCCTCTTAGGCATGCCATGCAACCTCACAATCTCACTAATAAAAACTCTAGCTATGTCAGGTTCCTAATAAGTCGTATGCACCAGGATAAAGTGAGCACTCTTCGTCAGAGTTTCTACTACTAAAAAAATCAAGTCATGTCTCCTTGCCATCAGTGGAAATCCAACAATAAAATCCACCTAAATAACCTCCCATTTCGATTCCAGAATAGCATGTGGCTATAGTAGTCCTACATGGTATCTGTGTTCATCCTTTACTTGCTAACATTCTAGACATCTGGCCACATAGATGATTATGTCTGCCTTCATTCCCTTCCAGAAGAATAAGGGTTTAAGGTTTTCCCTCATCTTCGTGACTCCCAGGTGAGCCATGTAAACTTCTTTATGAGCCTCACATAGGATCAACATCCTCAACTCATCATTCAGTGGTACGTAAATTCGATTTTTAAATCTCAATAAACCATCGTCATCAAACTAAAATCCTTCAAATCTTGTCACCATCATTGTGTTTTGTCCGATAAAACCCTCGACCTCTTTGTACCAGTCATCGTCACGCTATAAGGTCAGAATATTTTCACATAGATTCGTCTGAAGAGGCAACACCGAAAAGATCTGTGGTCTCCGACTCAATGCATCTGCCAATTGATTCACTGTTCCTTTTATGTAAGTAATATCAAAGTCATACTCGCTAAGCAATTTCGACCAACGTCGTTGTCGCGTGTTCATGCCTCTTTGTGTAAATATGTGTTGTAGTCCATAGTGGTCAGTCTTTAGTTCAAATTTTCGTCCAACAAGGTAGTGTATCCAAATATTCAAGGCATATACGAAGGTTAAGAACTCCAAATCATGTGTCGCGTAGTTCTCCTCATGCCTTCTTAGTTTCCTTGAGATGTAAGTGATCAATCGTTCGTCTTGCATCAAGACTCTGCCTAATCCTTCCTTGGATGTGTCAGTGCATACTGAGAAGTCCACGTCCATGTCAGGGACCTTTAGTATCATTGTTTTGTCAACAACTCCTTGAGCCTCTGAAATACTTTCGTGCATTTCTCGGTCCACACAAACTTCTTGTTTTTCTTCTCCAATTCCGTGATCAGATTTTCTATCTTCGAAAATCCCTCGATGAACTGTCGATAGTATCCTACCAAACCCATGAAGCTACACACTTTTGGGACATTCGTTGGTGCAGGCCATTCCATAATAGCCTCGACCTTTGTTTGATCCACAACGATGCCTTCGTCGGAGATGACAAGTCCTAAGTAGTGACTCTTCGATTGATAAAATAAGCATTTGGACAACTTCTCGTACAATTTGTGCTCTCACAGACACTGTAGTACCAAGCGCAAGTGCTTGTCATGATCCTCCATCGTCCGAGATTAAATCAAAATATCGTCAATGAATACTTGGACGAACTTGTCCAAGTAATCACGGAACACCCTGTTCATCAAACTCATAAATATCCCTGGGGAATTTGTCAGTCCAAATGGTAAAACAATAAATTCGTAATGTCCAAACCTCATCTTAAATGTGGTATTAGGGACCTCATCTTCCTTAATCTGTAACTGGTGGTATCCTAATCGTAAGTCGATCTTTGAGAACACTGTCATGCCCTTCATTTGATCGAACAGATCATCAATCCTTGGAAACGGATACTGATTCTTGATCATGGCCTTGTTCAATTGATGGTATTCAATGCAGAGCATCCATGACCCATCCTTCTTTCGTATGAAAATAACAGGCACACCCCATGGTGACACACTTGGACGTTTCAGTCCCAGGTCCAACAATTTTTTCAGTTGCATTCTTAACTCTTGTAATTTTGGGGTTGATATCCGATAAGGTGTTCTCGCTATTGGTTCAATTCTCGGTTTTAGGTCTATAGTAAAATCCAATTCCCTCTCCGGCAGCATCCCAAGTAACACCTCCGAAAATATGTCCGCAAACTCTCTCACCACTGGAAGGTGTTCTAGACCTTCTGCTACTCCCTTCCCATTTAACACAAGGATCGCATAAAGCTTGCACCCCTTGCACATGATCTTCCAAAGTTGCAAGGAGGAGATGAACCTTAAGGAGACTCCTTGGTTCCAACCTACAATCACACGTCTCTGTCCCTCATCATTGACCAAGATCAACCATTTTGTCTTGCATTTGAGTATCGCCTCATGTGATTCCAACAAGTCCATACCGATCACGATGTCATAAGATCCTAAGATCGTGATGTACAGGTCGGCCTTGGTGACAAACTCTCCCAGGTTAAGTATACAACCCATAACCTTTCCTCCAACCCTTTGCTTGGCTCTTGAGGCCATCTCTACGAAGATAAACTCATCCTGTTTGAATACCTTTACCTTAATCCTTTTTAGCACTACACCAGAAATGAAACTCTTGGTAGCACTGGGATCTATCAAAATACAAAGGATTTGGTTAGCGATGGTACCTATTGTCTCGAGCATAGTTGATTGGTGATCTTACCGGTGGTTATTCACCGCTGCATGAATCCGATGGGTCTTGCCCATATCTCTCACATTATTGGATCCGGTTAATCCAAACACTGTAGTACTCTCCACCAGGCAGTCACGCTGGTAGTGTGTCTCCCCACACGTCAAACACCCCTTATTTGGACCAGTTGATCCGAAATCGGATCCGGAAGCCTGATAGGGCTTGAAAAATGCTCAAAAATGAAAGTGCTCAGAATGCCTTTTCCATTGTGTCTGTTTCGTCTTCCTGATTTCGGTGTTATATTTACTTTGTCAAACGGGCTCCGTATGGAGAATATATCGCGTTCTGTCCGATAAGTCAAACAGGCAAAAAAAGTTGTTGACTGTGCAGTCCGTACAGTCTGTACGAACGCTGATGTGGCATGTCCATACGTGCGACCTGTGGCATGTCTGTACAGGCGACATGTGGAAGCCTCGGGTGATGACATG
Source organism: Picea sitchensis (assembly GCA_010110895.2). NCBI lineage: Eukaryota > Viridiplantae > Streptophyta > Pinopsida > Pinales > Pinaceae > Picea > Picea sitchensis. The sequence continues at coordinate 7,807 of SNQJ01S0168718.1, read as the reverse complement.
TGGCAGAGTGTGAAAGGTCGGTTTGGCGTACAGTTGGACCTATCCGAAGGTGACACGTGTCACCACTGAAACGGTGACATGTGGCATGGGTGACGTCATCAGGTGACGTGGTAGACTGACAGGTGGAAGTATGGCAGGTTGACGTGGCAGTACGGAAGGGTTGACGTGGCATGCACGTGGGCCAATCAGCGTATGAAGCATGTCCTGTTTTGGTTGGTGGTTAAAGGTGCCACGTGGCCCAGTCGTGGGCTGCCACGTGGCACCCCATGGTTGGCTATTGGTTTTGTTTAAAATTGGTATGGCATCGCCGAGGGTCGAACCCGCGACCTCCCGGTGGGTAGAGGACTGGCGGGGCTGGGATAACTGCCCACCCCCATGGTGGTGCTTGTAATACTAACGACGCAACTTATATTTAAATTGAATGCAATGTTTTGTTGGCGGTAAAATGGGCCAGGGCTTAGCCCCAGCCCTCGGCATATTACCGCGACCATTCCATATAACCAGAGTTCGGGGTTCAAACAAATCGCGGGGTGGTTGGATTAGTTATCCCGTGGTTTCGTTTACATGCCAACAAAATCGGGGGCTTACCCTATGTAATAGCATAGGCAGTTATAACTATTTGCCCTGTGGGCCTATGTATGCGCCAACAAGACCGAGAGCCAGCGCGAAAGGGGGGCCCGTGCATAGCGCGTGGCCACATGGCCCCCCATACGACCATGCCAAAGGGTGCGCGCCCAGGTCTCGGGGGCTGCGCCTGATGTTTATTATGAAGTGGTTTTTGTTATCAAGTATTTGGTTTTTATTGTTAATTATGCCTATTTTTAGTTTATTCTCTTTATTTTTGGGGGATATTGGGCATTTTTGGAGGCCAAATTCTTGGAGGAAGTTGGAGGTGAGAAACCAACTTCAAGGATATATAAACCAGTCCTGTTTGAGGCCATTAGAGAGTAGTCAGAGCAGAGTTATGCTAAATAAAATCCAAGCCAAAGCCATGTTGATGCAGTGAAGCTTTTGAGAAGGAGACGCTGTCGGATCATTTTTGGGAGCTCTGGACGTCCGTTTTGCATGCCGTTTTCTTTGCAGGGTTCTTGAGATCTGGGAGAACATGACAAGATCAGTCTTCTAGCCATTTGGAATTACAGTGATGTAATTTTGAGCATTTGAACAGAAATAAAAAAAGAGCCTCCGCCACAGAGAAAAGGCCCGGAGACGTAGGCAAAGTTGTGTCGAACTCCATTATCAATCTGCGTGTTATGGTTTGTTGTTTATTCTTTCATTGCAGATCTACAAATGTGTATATGGATGTTATAATTATTCTTCTTTCCTCTTTCTTTCACTAAGTTTCTCAAATGGTTAATTAACGCATGCAACATTAAAACTCAACCATAGTCATTTAAAAGATCCTACGGATCAAGTGGTATCAGAGCTAGTTGACGTTTGGATTTGAGTTTTGCATGTTAACTAGGGAAAATCTGCAGCGTGGTGAAGGCAAGCTTGTCGCAGAGAATCCATTAATTGGATTGAGAAAGATAGCTTCTCACAGTGAGAATATGGCATCGGAAGAAGGGATTTGTCAAGATGAGAAAGAGTTCCGGAAAACATTCCATGCTATGTCGGAGATGGTGACAGTTTTGTATGAAGATTATTTAGAATGGAAGCGACCAGTTTTGGGTAATTATTCAAAAGGAAAAAGTGAAGAGGAAGAGGACCATCCTCACATTCCTCCTTCACCTCCATCAACACCTCCTTCTTCTCCTTCTTCTTCAAGTTCAAGTTCTAAATCTAATGAGAAGAAAAATTTTTATAAGAATAAACATGAAATGCCATTGTTAAAACTTGATGTAAAATTTGAGTTGCCCATATATGATGGTGAAGTTAATGCAGAAAAACTTGATAACTGGATCATGTAGATGGAGGTATACTGCAGTGTGGAACAGATAAAGGATGAGGCCACACAAATTAAGTTGGCATCTTTGAGACTTGTAGGTACAACTCTTATTTGGTGGAAAATCAAGCTGCAAAAAGGAACACAAGATGTGGGTAATGTATTTCCATCATGGAAGAATTTTATTTCTGCACTTAGGAAACAGTTTTATCCTTTGGGTTATAAAGAAAAAGAAATAATTGAATGACAATCTTTAAAACTAAGAAAAGGACAATCAGTGCAAGAATACACCGATGGAAAAATGGCATTAATGTTAGACATTCCTTTGCAAACACAAGAAACCATTATGAAGTATATAGGAGGTTTGCCTGTGCATATTAGAAACATTGTTTTCATGTTTGGACCCACTAACCTTGATGAGGTTTCTGTTCAAGATACATATATTGAAGCAGGAAAAGCAGGTGTGTCAGGGGAATCATCGTTTTCAAAGAAAGAAGACAAGAGGAAAAGGCATGGCAATGGAAAGAATGCAAATGCAATGACAAAGAAGGAAGGAAATCCCTCTTGCAAGCATTGCAAGAAAGAGGGACATGATGAGGACAAATGTTGGAAGTTGCATCCCGAGAAGAGACCAAAGTGGTTCAAAGAAAAGAAGGGAACGCAAACAGTGGCAACAACGACAACAAAGCCTACAGACTTGGAATCGGATTCAGGTGATGAATCTAAGATTTCATTGGTTGGTATGACAGGTACATTTGGTGAAGAGATTGATTGTAGAAGCAAGTTGTTTCATATAAGGGTAATCATGCGACACACTAAGATAGATACATTAATCGACAGTGGATCTCAATCTAATCTAATATTAGAAGAGTTGGTTAAGAAATTGGGATTAAAAACACAAACTCATCATAAGCCTTACACACTTAAATGGATAAGCAATCATCATCAGATGCACATAACAAAGCAGTGCACAATTAAATTTTCAATTTCGTCTAAGTATGTGGATGAAGTCACATGTGATGTAGTGTCGTTAAAAGAATGTGGAATGGTCTTAGGAAGTCCATATTTATATGATCGTAAGGCAATCTTCCATAGGACAAAGAATCAATATCAATTCACTAAAGAAGGTCATGATTATGTGGTTCATGCTCGTCATGTTAAAGCAAGTAAAACACTTCAAACAATGGAACAATTAAAGAAGGCAGTGCAAGTAAGCAACAAACCACTAATTGTTTCAAATGAAGTAATTGATCTTAAGAAAGAACAAGATATGGTTGTTGAATGGAAAATCAATCATAAGTTGCTTCAAGATAAGCTCATGTCGTGCAGATATTACAAGTATATCAGTTCATTTGCAGTCATATTTTTGATGTTGTCATTAGCAATGTTTTCTACATGGATGATAGTGGCTTCAGTAAGATGTAACAGGGTTCAAATGGATAACAATATACTGCCAGTTGTCATGATTGTGTTACAATTGATCTTGATGAGACAGGTGCACATGATAGAGTTCAGAGACAGAGAGCACGTCAGGTGGCCTATCCCGATCTTGTTGACTGGTCAGTAACCTTTTGGGGACCAAAATGTCTTTTTGTGGGGAGGTGTGATCCGAAATCGAATCCAGAAGCCTGATAGGGATTGAAAAATGCTCAAAATGAAAGTGCTCGGAATGCGACAAAACCTGTGCCATTGCGTCCATCTCGTCTTCTTGATTCGAGTGGTATATTAACTTTGTCAAATGGGCTCCGTATGGAGAAGATATCGCGTTCTGTCTGATCAGTCAAACAAGCAAAAAAAGTTGTTGACTGTGCAGTCCGTACATTCTGTACGGACGCTGATGTGGCATGTCCGTACATGTGACACATGGCATGTCCGTACAGGCAAAATGTGGTAGACTTGGGTGATGACACATGGTAGAGTGTGAAAGGTCGGTTTGGCGTACGGCTCGACCTATCCGAAGGTGACACGTGTCACCACTAAAAGGGTGACACGTGGCATGGGTGACGTCATCAGGTGACGTGGCAAACTGATAGGTGGAAGTACGATAGGTTGACATGGCAGTACGACAGGGTTGACGTGGCATGCACGTGGGCCAATCAGCGTATGATGCATGTCGTGTTTTGGTTGGTGGTTAAAGGTGCCACGTGGCCCAGTCGTGGGCTGCCACGTGGCACCCCATGGTTGGCTGTTGTTTTTGTTTAAAATTGGTATGGAATGGCTGGGAGTCGAACCCGCGACCTCCCGGTGGGCAGAGGACTGGCAGGGCTGGGCTAACCGCCCGCCCCCATGGTGGTGCTTGTAATACTAACGACACAACTTATATTTAAATTGAATGCAATGTTTGGTTGGTGGTAAAATGGGTCGGGGCTTAGCCCCAGCCCTCGGCGTATTACCGCGACCATTCCATATAACCAGAGTTTGGGGTTCAAACAAATCGGGGGGTGGCTGGATTCGTTATTCCGTGGTTCTGTTTACATGCCAACGAAACTGGGGGCTTACCCTATGTAATAGCATGGGCGGTTATAACTATTGGCCCCGTGGGCTTATGTATGAGCCAACAAGACCGAGAGCCAGCGTGAAAGGGGGGCCCATGCATAGCGCGTGGCCACATGGCCCCCCATACGACCATGCCAAAGGGTGCACGCCCAGGTCTCGGGGGCTGTGCCCAATGCTTATTATGAAGTGGTTTTTGTTATAAATTATTTGGTTTTTATTGTTAATTATGCCTATTTTTAGTTTATTCTCTCCATTTTTGGGGGATATTGGGCATTTTTGGAGGTCAAATTCTTGGAGGAAGTTGGAGGTGAGAAACCAACTGCAAGACTATATAAACTAGGCCTATTTGAGGCCATTAGAGAGAAGTCAGAGAAGAGTTATGCTGAAGAAAAGCCAAGCCAAAGCCATGTTGATGCAGTGAAGCTTTTGAGAAGGAGATGCTGTCGGATCATTTCTGGGAGCTCTGGACGTCCGTTTTGTGTGTCGTTTTCTTTGCAGGGTTCTTGAGATCTTGGAGAACATGAACAGATCAATCGTTTAGCCATTTGGAATTGTAGCAATGTACTTTTGAGCATTTGAACATAAATAAATAAAAAAACCTCCCCCATAGAGAAAAGGCCCGGAGACATAGGCAAAGCTGTGCAGAACTCCATTATCAATATACATGTTATGGTTTGTTGTTTATTCTTTCATTTCAGATCTCCAAATGTGTATATGGTTGGTATAATTCCTTTTCTTTCCTCGTTCTTTCACTAAGTTTCTCAAATGGTTAATTAACGCATGCAACATTAAAACTCAACCATAGTCATTTAAAAGATCCTACGGATCACCAGTAGTCTTGGTACCCGAAGTAGAAGATGATGGCGCACCGACCTAGAATCTTGGTTTGTTCTACTGAATAGGCCTAAACTATTGATGCTACGGTTGACACTGTTGTTGATGCTGGTCCTCGATAAGGTGTCTGTTGCTGAGGCATCAGTCGTTGAGGTGTAGTGAAAGTGGATCCCCTATAGAAGCCATGATATCTCGACGTATGTCTAGCTGGTGTCTGATGTTGTTGTGCACCATATGACACCTTCCCTGCTAGTCTAGCTAGAGTCCTGGTCTGACCCCCACTGATAAGCTCCTCCTCTACTATGAGGGGCTTCTGGACGACATCATGCAAGGTTTGAGGAATCAAAATCCTAACCTTTGCACGTATGCTACCATTAAGGCTGAACATAAACCTGATGACCTTAAGTTTCTCAGTGTTAAGGTGCAGAGCATATCGGAGAAGCTCCATAAAACGGGTCTTGTACTCGGGCACCGTACGACCGCCCTGTCGTAAGGTATTAAAATCATTGAGATGACACTCAATGAATGTTAAGCCCTAATATTGGCTCCTTACCCCTTAATTGGGGCATGTTATATTAGTAATGTTATTTTATTTATGTCGGCTTTAGGCCATTAGTTGTAATTATACCTCCTAGTCTCCTATATATACCAAGGAGACATTTTCATTTTGAATCAT
>SNQJ01S0168717.1:0-20951 GCA_010110895.2 Picea sitchensis | reverse complement strand
ACAAAGATTCAGATGTGTTCAAGCCTGAAATAACCATTTCACCCATCTCCATGTCGAGAGCTAATCTGTTAGATAATGTAGGGAAGCATATACCCTTCCTTGAAGAAGTCCAGTCCAACATAGTCCCTTACATTGTTGAGTTGGCATTCCCCTTCCCCAAATTCATAGGTTGGTGCGCATAACAATGTTCATAGGAAGAGAAAGTTGTCTTAAATAAACAAGGGTCTGAGGTCCTATGTAGGGTAGATAGTTTTTCTGTTCGAAGCACCCTCGACATGCCAGATTCCCCCTCCGCATTGTCTAAACCATTTTAAGAAGAAAATCTAATTATGGTTTACTGGGAATGTCCCTTAGAAGTTAAATACCTATTTTTTCAAACAATTGTCAAACCATAGCATAATTATGAAAGTCTTCCCCTTCCAATGAGTGTAAATTTCATGGTTATTGAATTACAATGGGTTTGTTCCATACTGAGTTAGATTTTAGGTCTATACAATGACAAGTATGTGGTCGAGGTCATGTTATGTTTTCTATTGGCGTTTTTCAAGTCAGAGTCTAGTCAGTCAGTTTTCATCAGCTTTGATGAAATCACAGCTGAAAATATCGACAATAAGCTAGTGAATTTTTAGTCACTAAGACATTTCAGATATTACACATAATTGTTGAAGATTTTCCTGGAGACAAACAAGATAGAGTTCACTGAAGTATCATGCATATCAACTGAATGCAAAAGAATCACAATGCTCATTTTTATCAAGAAGGTCATGTCCAGAGTTTACATCTTGATTTTCAACACCATCCTACCAATATTCCTAGATGACATGAGGAGTTGTTTACAACCACATACGAAAAGCAAAGTGGGGGACTGGGTGTTGTTCATGCATTCAACAATGATATGGGTTTATGGTTTTCATGAATCCCCCTATCTTTTGCCTATTTTTCTGACACCCAGAGTCTTTTCCCTGGATTTCATTAGGAAAAGAATCATATCAGAGATAGGGGACTTCCTGAAACTACACAAGGAATCCAACGTAAAATTTCCTTTCATCATTGGACCCTTCATTGTCAAGAAAAGATCATGCTTATCTTAGGTCCATGCAAATCTCAAGGAATTTGGATTTGCACAACTACAAGGAAGAAGATATGATCCATATCATATCATATCCAAGAGAAGATCGATAAACAAACAAGGCCCCTATGAGAATGAACATGTTAAGGGTTTTGACAAATTGGAAAATTTAGATGTCTATGCTGATTGGAAGCAATCTTGCAACCAACTCAAACACATCAAGTGGAGGCAACTCTGAAATAGACTCAAACACAACAAACTCCTCAGAAGATGATAGTTAAAGTCCCCAAGGTGAGTTTTTACAAAAAAAGGAGCAGTTCAGAGGCCCTGGGCACTGACAGTCAGCAGACTGCCCCTAAAAAGATGAAGATCACACAATTCCCACTGATAGTGGATGTGGAGGAGGAATAACCTGAAGAACAAGTAAACATGGATATTTTGGAGAGTGACATCAACAATGTATAATTTGGGAAAGGAAGCAAGCTCCAAAGTGAAGGCAACTCAATGACTTTCAACAACAAAGAGCACATCTTTGATAAGGCATATGGAGTAGCCTATCAATCTAAAGAAGATTTGGAAAATCAATATTATGAGAAAGGAAACTTGGTTGTGAATGAAAAGAGGGAGTTAATCCCTGAAGTAGAAAATATATCTCATCATAAGTATTCTTTGTTCATAGTGAGAGATGTAGATAAGAAGACATTCAATATAGTAGTTGCAAATGAGGATAAAGTATTTGAGATCAAGTTAAAATATGAAAACATCAGTGCTCCAGACAAAGTGAAATTCTATAGGAATACTAGTGACGTGATGTATTCAGATCACTTCTTGGGTCTAATCCTGAAGAATTCAAAGCTGTCAACTTATACAATTAAGTTGGTAGGGAAGTTGAGGCAAGAAAAAACATCCAAAAGAGCTTGGAAAACTCAGGTCAAGATGTTAGAATCTGAAGGCCCTCAGGGAGTGAAATCCTCCTTAGAATAGAAAGACAAACTAATTCAAAGCTTTAAGAAGAAACTAAAATTTCCTACCATAGGGCATCCACAAACAACATAATTTGTTGCTCTATAACATGAGAAGGAGTCATTTCGACAAGAGGCATTGAATTGCAAGGCCAAGATATGACAACTAGATCAAGAAAAAGTAAATTGATCACAAGAACAGACAAAAGTAACAAACATGGCCATGGATGTACCTTCTACTGCAGAATCTAGGCCAAGCACTAAAGGACTTGTCCAGGATATGTCCCAAGTTAGCCTGAAGGTGGGAGAAATCAAAGGTATAAAGGGAGATATAGAGAAACTAAAGCAAGAAATGAAAAAATAAGATGAGAGGATGGCTCAGTTCCAAAATGAGAATCAAGGTTTGCAGGAAAGAATAGACAAGATGAAAACAAGGTTGCGAGGCAAAGGACTATTGCAGGGAGCCAAACACATCATCTGGGATTCTATTGCTATTGAAGCTGCCACGTTTAGTGTGTACTTGAACTTCATCAATGAAAAATATAGCATGGCCATCACAACCAGAAGCAGGTGCACTGTTGTAAATGAGACCCTAGGAAAGAAACCCTCAGAGTGGGACCAAAATGATATAAACCTATTGAATTCCATCCCCACTGCATAAATTCAGACCATTGGGGTCAAATATAAGACCACTTTGATCATATGGGATAGGAGGGTCATTGCCAAGCATAACCTGTTGAAATCAGTCCAAACCAAGGCCATACAGATGGAACAAAGTATACAGGAATTCAAATATATGTTCGAGGAGATGTTCATCAAAGGCCTCCCACCATTTTGGGATTGCAAAGTAAAATTGTATGATGAGGAGGAATACAACTCTCACGTAGCCCAATGAAAAATGGATCACTCCATGTTTGAAATCCTAGAGGAAAACTTGAAAGGAGCAACCCTGGTGGAATATTTGATCACATATTTTTAGATCTTGAATCAGTTCAAGACATTGAAGATTGGATTGTCAGTCATGACATATTCCTCTTGCATTGACCTGGAAATCCTAATTAAATAAATGATGGACTACGAGACATTGGGAAAGAGACCCTCATAGTGGGCCCATAATGTTATAAATCTATTGAATTCCATCCCCACCACTGAAATTCAAACCATTGGGGTCAAATATAAGACCACTTTGATCATATGGGATAGGAGGGTCATTGCCAAGCATAACCTCAAGAAATCAGTCCAAACCAAGGCCATGCAGATGGAACAAAGTATACAGGAATTCAAATATATGTTCGAGGAGATGTTCATCAAAGGCTTCCCACCATTTTGGGATTGCAAAGTAAAATTGTATGATGAGGAGGAATACAACCCCAAGAGCCCATCGAAAATATGGATCATTCTAAGTTTGAAAACCTGGAGGAAAAACTTGAAAGGAGCAACCGTGGAATATTTGGATCACATATTTTAGATCTTGAATCAGCCCAAGATTGAAGATTGGATTGTCGTACTATGACATTGGTTCTCCTTGCATTGACCTGGAAATCCTAATTAAATAAATGATGGACTACAATATACCTTCTAACTTCTAGTGGAAAGAGATAGTGCATCCGGGTAAAACAAAGTGTAGTTTTCCAAGATCCAGTAGATGACTACCAAGTGTTCATGGGCGTGATCCGACAAAGGACCAAAACAAGACAAATGGAAAAGGCAGAAGTTGAAGAGTCAGGGAATCAATCGCTGATCCATGAAACATTTTTATTAATCATTGTAATCGGTTCCCATATCGAAATCACAAATTTAATTATTGTGAAGTCGAAAGTTAGAAGTCAAACGCTTTTAGTTCAGCTATTGTAACGCTTCTAATTGAAAGGAACTTGAATTGTATAAATGCTAAAATTTCTGAATGTATGAATGTTGGTTAAGTTCAAGGGAACCTTTTTGTTGTTTCTCAACTCAATTGTAATTTTCTCGAGCTGAATTGAATACACATGTGTACCCAGAAGTCTCTAAGGAAAATATGCTGATGGTGGTGATATGAGTTTTTTATTCTCTCCTTGTATGTATTTATTTTGTTCTTTAATTCCATTTGCATCTTATTTTGTTTAAATTGATAATTTAAAATCTTAGAATTCATCTTGTAGATGCTCTCGGATTAAGAAATTTAAACTATGTGAAATTCTTCATAATCCAAATTCATTTCATTAATGCTTTGATGCAACTAATTGTTTCTTTTTCATTACACTCAAGTAAAACTACAATTTATAAACATAGATCATTGCCTCACTTAGCCTTTATACTCTAGAGAAAGGTCTACCGACCAATCATCAAGCTTTTCATTCATTTTATAATTTTAACTCCATAAGCCCTAAGTGTCCCTCCCTTTGCCAACAAATTTATAAAAATCCCATCAAAAAACAAACTAAACCTACCCATTGATTTCCAAAGAAACATCAAGGGACACGAGAGAGCCCTCTATGAGCTTAGAAGGATAGTGTACCCAGCTCTAAAGTTGGTTTGTGGTGGTTACCTCTGTTGTTTGTTTATCAGCTAGACAAATTTACATAGCACGTATAGCTTTGTAAAGATGTCGCCCACTTGTCTTGTGCCCACATATTCAACTCTCAACATGTTCTTTATGCAACCCGTTCTCAAAAGTAGATGCCGACCGGAATGTTCTTCATTGGAGTGCATCACCGAAGTTTTTTGATATATCGATGGTGCTTGTATTATCACAATAGATTGAATGGGCTCATCATACTCACTTGTATATCCGCTGAGTTTGTTTCATCTATAGAACATGAGTACAACATATTGATGCTGCAATATAATCTGCCTCACCTATAGATAAAGATATTGATGATTTTTATTTCTTAGCCATTGTTGACCCTTGGTTATGTAAGGAAGAAAAATAATAAGTAAGAAAGGTGAAGTACGACCAAAGGAAGGCACATAACCGAGGAAGGGTCATGGTTAAAGAAGCATAAAACAAGTGGAGCAAAGTAAAGGGAAATATTTTCGCTGGAAGAGAAGATCGAGGAAGACAAAGCATTGAAGAAGATGGATCATGGACAGCCCAACAAGAAGAAAAAGATATCAAAGGATGCTTCCCGAAAGCACCCCATGGAAAAGAAGGAAGGACAAGCTAGAAAATACCTTAAAACACAGGTCATGTGGACCTAAGGTTTTAATATCTAGGGTTTTGACACCTAGACTTTGGTCTAAGGTTGTCTGAGGAAGTCATGTAATGTATAAATAAAGTTCTAGGAGAGTTGAGAGGGTTTCTCAAGAATTTATTGTTAGTCATTGCTACTGTTATTACTATTGTGGAGAGTGATATTGAGTTTGTATTGTAATATCTTCAGTTGGGTGCGATGATCAACCCTACAGCTGGGTCCATAGGGAGGGGGAAAAGAGAGAAAGAGAGAGATATACATCTAAGTGTGTAGATAGAACTGTATGTTTTCATCTAATATATCTAGAAACATAGTTCTGTGGACATATCCCTAGGGAGAGGGTGAAAAACGTATATCTTATTGCCTCTCTGGTTGATGTTGTGTTATTTTCCATTTCATATCCTATTATTGCATTGTTGTGTTATATCAGATATATAACTTGCGAAGTAATCTTAAGAGTAATAAAGAATATCTAGATTATTATGTGTTGTCGTCTTGAAATCACTTTGCATTTCCTATTGTTGTAGACACCTATGTCCTGCAACCCCCTATTGCTACTTCAGGTGAGACTGCATCTTCTTCGCAAGTGTTGCCGAAAGGGCTAGTAGTTAGGGTTTGTTGGTGCGCTATTAGAGTTGAACCCTGGGTCTGCCCCTGTTCCAACAAATGGTTCCGTTGTTGGGACCAAGATCCTTTTGAGGAGATGTCAAGGTGGTTCCAGTGAATACATAAATTTAGAAGTGGATAGAAGAACAATAAAGGGACTTCATTGAAGCCCAAAACAAGAACCCTAACATTAGTACAAAATACTAGTTGGGAAGGTAAATATTTACCGACATACACAAAATTTTCTTTGGAGGAATTCATTAGGAATTATACGAGTGGTTAGAAAGGTTAGTAGAGACCTAGTTTGAGATCATATCTAGACCACCTGTGGTTTAGACAACAACATTAATCAAGAAAGTCAAGAGAGTCAATAACGTTGTGTCTAGAAAAGTGGATCTCTAGTTTGATATCACTATTGGAGGGTACATTACTGAGTTTGCTATTGACAGAGTAGAATCGTATAGTCAAGGAGAGAGGTATTTCTTTAAGGTACCTAGAGGAAAGTTCCTACACTTTTTAAAGATGAGGATTAAGATGCTATTGCATAAGAAGAATATCCTGAAGATACAGTAAAGATAATGTTCAAGAATTCAGACAATGACAGTGACACAGAAGCTGGACTCGTGCGTAGTGGGAGACCATTCTGATAAGTTCCTCTTGCAAACCTATTTAAGAAAAACTATGGAGATGAGGGATTATACAATGGAGAAGAAGCATATCTAAAAGACGAAGAGTACTCAGAGTCCGCAAGAACATAGGAAGTACAGACTGAAGAACTTTTCCAAGGAGAACCATAAACTTCAGGAATTGCGACTACTGTTGAAGTAAGTACTATTACTCCTCCTATTGCTTTAGCAGCATTAAGTAACCAGAATAACCAGAGTAGTCATAGCAATCAGAAAACTATTACAAGCAGTTTAGTACATACTCAGTCATGAGACCAAGGAAGATCTATGGAAGATGAAATGAGGTTACCTATATTTAGAGGAGATGGATTTGAAGATCCCGACCAGCACTGGTTCTTATGCGAAGTTGTATGGAGCATTAAGCATGTCACTGACAAAGTTGTTAAGATGACTCAGTTTAGTACTACCTTGAGGGACCTGCACTGAATTGGTATATGAATTTTGTTTCAGGACTGGGATAGCCTAAACCATTGAATGAAATTAAGACTGTGTTGAGTGTAGAATTCAAGAAACCTATGTTGGAGTCACAATGTATTACAGATTTGAAGGAAATCAAGCAGAAGGTTACTGAACCTATTTGAGAGTTTGATCAAAGGTTTAAGACTCTAATAGGTCATTTGAGTTTTCAAATCCCAGATGAGAAGAATAAAGAATGGTTCATCGCTTCTCTCCTGCCACACATTAGAGTTCCTCTGATGCAACAGAAGGTTGCTTCATAGGCTGAAGCATTGGAGATAGCCATGAAATTAGAAGCAACCCTTGCAGGAGAATCCATCCTAGGCATGAGCCAGATTTTGAATCAGCTAGCTAGTTTATCTTTACAAGTTGAAGATATGAAGAACAATAAAGGAAAAGAGAAAAGAGAAGATATCGGGTGTATCGGATGTAAATCAGAGGGCCATGACAAAGAGGATTGTCCCCTAATTCATGAATACTTTGCATCTAGAGCACCTAGTCCTTTAAAGCAGGCTACTATACCCTGGTGCGTGGTATGTGGAACTAGACATCGCCCTAGTGAATGCTATTATATGCAAAAATATGTCCAGAAACCTACCAATATTTGTTGTACATTTTACAAATCGGTGGGGCATGATGAGAAGGATTGTAGGGTTTACGATATCATGCATGAAAAATCATGGGATACATATAGAATTCAAGGAGAAGTATAACAAGAAGGAAACAATGCCCAGTTCAAATCCCCATGGAGAGGAAACTTGAACCCTCGTGGTAGATTTAGAGGAAGAGGATGAGAAGGAGGTATGGGTCGAGTTCGATGTTAGATCATTTGCTATAACTACGCACAACCATGACATTTGGCAAGGTATTGTCAATACCATTGTACTACTTGTAACTACTATAATTTGTTTGATCGTGTCATTGAATATTGTCCAGTATTATTGGCCAAGCTCTAGGAGAGACAAGGAGGAAACCATCAAGTACAAATAATATCAGTTGAACCCCACAGGGGGGACCCTAGAGTTGTTATGATTACTAGAGGAGGCACTGTTATGGGAGAATATAGGGTAATTCTAGGAAAGACTGGAGAAGGATAAGGGAGCAGAAGAGATGCAGAGAAGACACAGTTTTTTGATCCAAGGAGATAGAGGCATAATTTTGAGGAAGCAAGGAAAGAATTTGTAGGAGAACAAGCTTCTTCATCTAAGGTACATCCAGAAGTAAGGGAATGTGAAATGCCACCAACATTTGACCAGTCTGCTATAGCTAGACAAGGAAAAGAGGTAAGCAAGATCATGGACTTCTTATATACTTGTATCAATTTGATTAAATATGAAAAGTTTGTACAAGAATTACAAGACCTGGTGAGATAGTATGAAATTGGGAGAATAGATCCTATGATGAGTAGATTTGTGAATCAAGTATCAAGGAAAAGAAGGAAAACCAAGGAATTACACCTTAGTACTCAGATTGGAGACTACGACGTGGACTATGTGGTCCTCAACTTAGGATCAAAATTGAATGTTATGACGAAGTAGACTTTGGCACTAATGGGAAAACCTAGACTGATTTACTCTCCTATCAAGCTCAGGATGGCTAATCAGCAGGTGGTGAGCCCTTTTGGAAGACTAGAGCATGTCCCTGTAGACATCGACGGGGTAAGGATGTTTGCAGACTTCGAAGTAATTGAGATTGTTGATGACAGTTGTCCTTATCCCACGTTGTTAGGAATTGATTGGGCTTTCAACAATTCTACTGTTGCTGACCTAAAGAAGAGAAGAATGACATTTGAGGGTAATGGCCTTAATTTCATTACACCTTTGGAACCAGATGAAGGTAGTAGATACACAGAACCTATCAGGGAAGAATACCACGCGTATGAACTAGAGAACATCTACAAACAGACAACAAGAAAGTAGGATTACATTAATCCTACAATAGATGGAAATCTCAGCTGGTGAAGTGAAAGTGCATGTTATCAGATTTAGAGGAAGCATTGGAAAATTGGCATAACATAATGTATGAAGTCTCCACACAGAGATGTGCTAGATTGACCAGAGTAGTTCGTTGGATTGGCACATAAGTAAGTAATCTCCCAACATTTGATGGCTTGAATCATTTAGAGACATTTCTAGCTGAATTCAAGAAAATTGTACCAGTACAATAGAGAATGTTGGCATTGAATGAAGCATTAAAAGCAACACCAACTATATGGTGGGGAGCACACAAGAGGAACATCACAGAGTGAGTATAGTGTCACACCTTATTGAAAGTACACTTTTCAGACCAAGCTGAAGGATGTGAAGTTCTTTACACAGGACATAGTTGTTCCAAGGACGACATGCGAAGTTGTGAGGAGGCCTAGAGCCATATTCCTAAAGAACAGTGGGTGCATAAGTTCATTAACACCTTGGATACTACACCTATCAACAGGTATCTTCAAGTAGAACTACGCCTTATCACTACATATTGGTATGGTATAACTCAGAACTTTATAGATATGTTTTTATTTGAGAGTCAGTACCCTATAGTAGATCAGGATTTACAAATCATAAGACAAAAGTTCTTTGAGGAGGCACCTAACCTCCATTTTACCCAAGAAAAAGATGAATGGACTGCAATTCTTCAACAGTTACAAGACTTCTACAATATTAATGTTGATGAGGATTATGACCTGAGGGATGTAAACATTTTAGAAACTAAGGGACAAAGAGACATAGAAGGGCTAGGGATTGAATTACCCTTTGTTGGACAACCCATTAAAATTAATAAGGTTAATATTGGAACAGAGCAAGCACCTAAGTGGCCTAATTTACATAAGGATGCTAAGGAATACTACAGAGCCTGTGATGTATGTCAAAGAGTAGGAAATCCTTCTAGAAGGGATGAGATGCCTCTAGCACCGTAATTAACATTAAAAGTATTCACAAAATGGGATATTGACTTTGTGGGACCTATTAATCCACCAGGAAAGTGCATAGGAGCTAGATATATTATCACTGGCAAAGTATTTGACGAAATGGGAAGAAACAAGAGAAATTAAGGACTGTAGTGAAGCCACCACTGCGCAGTTCATCTTTGAGGACATCATAACCAGATTTGGATTCCTGAAGATCCTTATGAGTGACCAAGGCACACACTTCATCAACAAAACTATCGAAGCCTTGACTTAGGAATTTGAAGTTCACCATCAAAAGAGCACTCCATACCACCCAGAAGCGAATGGTATAGTCAAATCTTTCAATAATATCTTGGAGACAGTGCTGACTAAGATTTGCAGTTTTAACATAGATGATTGGGATTTAAGAATCCTAGCAGTCCTATGGGCCTACAGAACTACTTGCAAGAAGTTAACAATGCACACTCCATTTAAGTTATTTTATGTCTTGGAAGCAGTAGTACCTATGGAATACTTGGTTCCTAGTTTAGTAATTGCATCATTTACAGGTATGGATGACACATGCGTTGTTCAATACAGGCTTTCACAGTTTCTAGAGTTGGAGGAAGACAAGTTTAATGCAAGATTTCATCAATAGGTACAAAAATAAAGAGAAAAGGCTTACCATGACAAACATATAAAGAGGAAGGCATTCAAGCAAGGAGATTTGGTACTTGTGTATGAAAAAATGTTCATGAAGAATCCAAGGAAGTTTAGGACACATTGGCTTGGGTCATTTGAGGTTACATATGTTACAGAAGGAGGAGATGCACATTTGAATACCCTTAATGGAGAATGGAAAGAAGGTTTGGTAAATGGGAGTCGGTTGAAATTATATTATGACAACCAACTTTCTCACAACTCTCAGTAAAAGAAAAAGAAGAAGGGTATAGGTACCAGTTGCACTTGAAACTAGATTCCAGACACAGAAAAGACAATTTGCACATGATAAGGAGGGAAAAAGTAGAAAACATAAGCTTCTCTGTGCAGTTTGCAGTCAAAGTAATACAAAAGGTTCAGTCTTGCAGTGACTCAGGACAAGTCACATGTGAGTGTTGGGTGCCTGTTGGCCCTTGGTTATTTAACGAAGAAAATATTAAGGAAGAAAGGAGAAGTATGAGCTGCACAGAAGATAAATAAATCGAGGAAGGGTCGAAGTGGTTAAAGAAGAAGAAAAGAAGGAGCGAAGTAAAGGGAAAGCTTTCCATTGGAAGAGAAGACCGAGGAAGACAAAGCATCGAAGAAGAGGGATCGTGGACAACTCAACAAGCAGAAAAATATATCAAAGGATGCTTCAAAGCAACTCATGGAAAATAAGGAAGGACAGGCTAGCGAAGCCCTAAAAATGAGGGTCAAGTGGACCTAGGGTTTTGGCACCTAGGGTTTTGTACCTAGGGTTTTGACACCTAGAATTTCATCTAAGAGTGTCTGAGGAAGTCATGTAATGTACAAATAAAGGTCTAGGAGAGTAAAGAGGGTTTCTCAAGAATTCGTTGTTAGTCATTGTTGCTGCTATTACTGTTGTGGAGAGCAATATTGAGTTTGTATTGTAAGATATTCGGCTGGGTGCGAAGATCATCCCTACAGTTGGGTGTGGAGGGAGGAGGAGAGGAGAGAAAGAGAGATATTTGTAGCTAAGTGCACATATAGAACTACATGTTTTCATCTAATATATCTAGAAACACAGTTTTGTTGACGTAGCCCTAGGGAGAGGGTGAACCACGTATATCTTATTGCCTTTTTGGTTGATGTTGTGTTATTTTCCATTTGATATCCTGTTATTGCATTGTTGTGTTAGATCAAAGATATAAATTGCGAAGTAAGATTAACAGTGGTAAAGAATATCTAGAGTGTTGTGTGTTGTCATCCTGAAATCACTTTTCATTTCGTATGGTTGTAGACAGATGTTTCCTGCAACCCCCTATTTCTATGTCGGGTGAGACTGCATCTTCTTCATAGGTGTTTCCAAAAGGGCAAGTAGTTAGGGTTTGATGGTGTGCTGCTAGATTTGAACCCTAGGTCTGCCTCTGTTCCAACAACCATGATACTAAACACTCACCCAAGTAGAACGTTGCTCCATTGGTGCTTCATCGGTCATCAATGCAACCTGCCCAATCTGCATCTGTGTAGGAAATAAGTGATTGTTGGAAGCAGGCCAAAGCAGAAAGAAAGGAGATTTTGGGAAAGAAGGTATGCACAAGGGAAGAGACAACTAGAAAGAAGAGCAGCACACGCTTATGAATGGAATAACTAACAATGTTAGGGTTAGGGTTTTGCAACACATTATAATGGCCGGTGAGCCAGAAACATATAAATATGAAAAAGAGAGAAAAAAAAAGAGAAAGAATGTGAAGATACGGATGTGAGGAAGCGGATGCAATGTAATATTTTTTTGAATGACCTAATTTTGTAAGTTGTTTATCTAGAGAGGATGGAGGAGGGTAGATATTGAGGGTTAGATCACAGGCTGGGGATACTGGTGCGATCTAGTCTGCCTCATAATAGATCTCAACCCAAATGAGAAGAGTTGTAAAGTGTGTGACACTGTAGTTTCAGAATGACTATAAAAAAGAGCTAAGAGACAAATCTTTGTGGATGTAACCCAGGGGGGGTGAACCACTATAAAGCCCATTTTATGTGATGGAATGCATGTGTTTCTTTATTGTTGTCAGTAATTGTTGATATGCTAAAAGAATAAGTTGTTATATTCCCTACGTAATCATAAATGACACTGTATTACGTTAATAAGTTGAAACAAAACTCTCAACATACAGTTCTGAGATCCACCACTCAATCCTAGGATGAAAACACATGAGTATTGTGCCCACCCATTAAGACTATATCGGGTGAGATGGCACAGGGCACCTTGTGCGTTGCCTTGCCTTCTGGTTTACCAGGAGGGCCGATAGTTTTACAACCTTCATTGGAACCCCAAACAGACATGAACCCTAGGTCACTCAAGTTGAGGATGCAAGCTTAGACAAGATATTAATAAAAAACAAATGGTTCTTTTTCAATTGGTAGGAATAGTAGAGGATTGAGTAGATGAGATATGTTGAAGATATGTTAAAAGATACGCAATATATGTGGGAGGCGGATCAAGAGAATATTAAAGAAGAGAAGAAAGCAATGATCCACTATAAGGGGATTTTCAGACCGTGGAATCCCACAAAAGAAGAGATCGAGAGCTGTCTAAGGACAAAAGAACTGGAGTTTTCACAACAAGATAACAAAAACCCTAGAGTAACACCCCGCAAATATGTTGAGAAATACGTGTTTACTGATTTACATGAGGTCTTTTTCTGTGATTTTCCACACTTATTGTAGGAGTGGATACTAAGGTTTAAGGATAACCATGCAATGAAATAGATCTGATAGTTAGAGTGGACCCCAATACATATTGAGAAGTTACAATAGGTGAAAACAAATTCACCTGTGTAGTAAATTTTTGGCTCGACAGTATTGTGGTAGGATTTATAACAAAGTTCGCATTAGATACAGCATAGCGGAGCAAGAGTTTATAAGAGGGCCTCGAGGAAGGTACATTACATAGTTGTATGATTCTATTAAGATACTTCTATACAACAAAGGGGTAATGACGATGGAGTCAGACAACTAAACTTCCCCGTGTGCATGGGGGAAAGGGGGAAGCATTGACAGAAAAAGGAGAAATGGAAGGAGGAAAAGATAAGGGAAAGAAGGAGGAACCCTTGGACGCAATAATGATGGATGACGACCATATCAAGCGAATCATGGAGAAATATGGAAAGATTTGTAGTGGAGTACCCTATCAATACAAGGTGAATACCAAGAAGATAACCATAACTGCGAGGGAAGGCTTGGCGAGTGATGAGGAAGAGGTAGAGGATATGTGGGATGTGGAGAAGATTGAGTAAATCCTGTGCACAACATATGAGAGGAAGACAAGAGGTCAAGAATGGGAAGAGAAGGAATCAATCCTATCCATATTAATGTTAGTGTGGAACCCATAAAACCATGTGCGACTTATACACCAAAGAGAACACCACCATTTAGACAACCGGATTTCAGGAGAAGAAAGACAACAGGAAGTACATCTACACAAGAAACAAAAACTGGAAGAGCTAGTTCATACAACACTAGTCAAGTATCTACACCACACGAAGGTAGTAGTTCAATGTTCAGGATGGAAGCACACTATCCCACCATTAGGTTACCATAATTTAAAGGAGAAGCGTCAGAGGACCCGAAAAAACATTTGTTCTTCTATGAGAAGATTTGGGAAGAAAAGAAGATCATAGATGAAGATATTAAACTGACACAGCTAGCGATTACACTAAGGGATTGCACACTGGATTGGTATATGAGTTTAGCTACAAACAATCCACCAGGGACAACCAAAACAATTGCAAACATCAAGAAACTGTTGATAAACGAATTCCAGAAGTCGAGTTCAGAAGATCAATACATGAACGAGATGATCGAAATTAGAAAAAAATTGGGAGAATCTATATGGGAAATTGACCAGAGATTCAAGGGACTCAAGGGAAGGTTGAAATGTATTATGATCGATATGCAACATAGGCACCTATTCATCAATTCACTGCTACCATACATAAAATACCCATTTCGAAAACAAAAGTTTTAGACGCAGGTAGAGGCTCTGCAGGCTGCACTGCAACTGTAAGAAAACCAGTATCAACAGACATATCCAACCATTGAAGAACTAAAGGAGGATTTGAAGAACTTAGTGTTCCATCTAAATTAGAATAAAAGTAAGGGAAAATGAGAAGTCATTTGGTGTACTACATCCAGGACAGAAGGGAACCACAAGAACGAATGTCCAACATTCACATAGTATATGGCAGTAGGAATGCCAAATCCATTACCAACAGGAGGACTATGGTGAAAAATCTGTAAGAAACTGGGTCATGATCCATATCACTACCTAATGATTCATAAATACTAGACAGTCCCAAAGAGTTCATATTGCAACTTTTGCAATTTAGTGGGCCACGATGACAAAGATTGTAGAACTATGGATTTTATGCAAGAGAGGACATCAAATACATATAGAGTGTAGGAAGAAATGATGACTGGGCAAGATGCACCACAATTTAACCAAGTTCCAACCCCATTAAACACTGTGCAGCAGCAGTATAATACTGTGTAGCAACCATATAATACTATGCAACCACAGTACAACACAACACAACCTCAGTACTATACCGCGCAGTACAATCAGGTGTCTCAGTATAACGTGCCGAGAGGAGATCGAGTGGGATACAGAGGTGGAGGAAGAGAAAGTGGAGGTTTTGGAATAAGTAGAGGACCAATGGTATGTCACAATTGTCAGCAATAGGGACATTATGCAAGGGAATGTCCACTTCCACCAACAACTTGTATGTATTGTCGCACATCGGACCATGAAACTCAAGAATGTCCAACATTACTAGTAAAGATTAAGAAAAATATGAACCAGAACAACTAGAATGTTCATTGGATTTAAGCCAAAGTGAGGGACGAAGGACATCAACATAGGTACCCGTGGAGGAGATAAAACAGGAAATGATGTAGTTCAACAAGATCCAGTAAAACACTAGTGGGTGAAGAAGAACATCGAACCAAGGAAGTAGTTCAACGCGCAGAATGAGAAGGAGATATTTAAGCAAGTCAGATAAGAATTTCATAAGGATGAAATTACGTCGACTTCAACTGTGCAACAAAGCAAGGAAGCACCAGAGTTAGAGATGCCTCTATTATTGGATCATACCAACAAAATGAAACCCATGGGATAAGTAAGTAAAATCAAAGGCTTTTTTCAATCATGTGTAAAAGTATTGAATGATCCATCATCTTTCAAAATATTGCAAAACATATTAGAAAGATGTAGTATAGATATAGAAGGAAAACTAGAACTAAAAATAGTCAATCACCTACATACAAGGAGAAGAACAAGTAGGGAGTTCACAATGAATGCTAACATCGGATATTTCAAGATGGAATATATCATACTAGATTTAGGATCTGAAGTTAATGTGTTACCAAAGAAGACATGGAAATGGATGGGAGAGCCCACACTAGGATGTTCACCTGTGCAACTGAAACTAGGAAACCAACACAAAGTCCTACCAATTGGTAGACTGAAAGGAGTGATAGTAGACCTGGATGTAGTGTGCACTAAAGCATACTTTGAAGTGATTGACTCTAGTGGACGACACAACACCATATCCAACGTTGCTTGGTTTGGATTGGGATTTTGAAAAATAGGCTATAATCAATTTGAAGACACGAAAAATGACATTTGAGTCAGGTGAATATAGGGTCATCGCGCCATTAGACCCATCAGAAGGGGAAAGTTTTGTAGAACCCACTTTCTTAGACTTAGAGGAAATAGGCCAGTTGTACAAAACAACTGTGCAAGATGAGGATTATGTGAACCCAACTGCAGATGGGATACTCAGATGGTAGAGCATTACTTGATGTGTTCCAGACTCAGATATCGGTTTAGAGAATTGGAAACAAAGGCTACACAAATTTTCCACAAGAAGATGTGCATGAATAGACCGCACAGTAAAATAGGTAGGCATGGAGATAAGGGAACCACCTAGTTTCCAAGGAGTAAACGACCTAGAAGTATTCTTGGTATAGTAAGAAGATGAATTTTTAGAGAATCAGAGAATATTATCACTTGATATGGTGCTCAAGGCCACACTTGCAATATGGTGGGGCTCACACAAAGAGACAATAACAGATTGGTACCAACGTAAGTGATTACTGCACATAAGGTTTGACGCAGAATATAAAAACAATAAGACACAGAGGTATGATGGACAGGGGAACCAACAAAACACTTGGGGAAGTGCAGAACGTTCTGGAAAATGAAACCACGAGAGGAATGGCCTCATAATTTCATACATACTCTAGATATCATACCAACGAACTGGTATACAGACTAGGAACTGAACAAAGGAACTGCGACCTGAACGGTATTGCAACAAAATTTTACGGTCACTTTTTCATTCGAGCATAAGAACCCCAACATAGATGCAGCTCTTAAATTGATAAGAGGGGTGATATTCATCAATGAACCAAAAGTCAAACTCATAAAATAAAAACAACAGCAGAACAAACAGACAGTCAAAAATTGTTGTCATGCTACCATGTGCAGGAGAAAACACCAGATGAAGATGGTCTACGAGATATTCAGATTGAGGAAGTGGAAGGTGAAAGAGAAGTGGAGGGTCCACCCATAGAATCAAAATTCATTTCTACGTCAATCAAGGTGAATAAAGTCAACATTGGGACAATTGAGAATCCCAAAATGGCCAGCATTGGAGGTTACTAGGATGAGAAAACCGTAGAAAGCATAATAGAGTTACTGCATGAGTACAGTGACCTGTTTCCCACAACATTTACAGATGTGAAGGGTATACCAAGAGAGATAGGAGAAATGAAGATACCACTTAGAGTTGAAGCTAGACCAATCAGATTACGACCATATAGATTGAACCCGATATACAAGGAGAAAGTCAAAGCTGAGATCAACAGGATGCTCGAAGCTGGAATCATAAACCTAGTGGAAGAATCAGAATGGATAATTCCAATGGTAGTTCAAGAGAAAAAACAAGGAGGGATAAGGATATGCGTTGACAGGAGGAAATTGAATGATGCATGCCTACATGACTCGTTGCCTACACCTTTCATGGATGAAATGCTGGAGAATGTAGGAGGACACAAAGTTTACTCATTCACTAATGGATTCTCAGGCTATCACCAGATCAAAATATCCCAGGAAAACAGAGACAAGACCACGTTTTCTACAGAATGGGGATCCTACCAATACACAGTCATGTCGTTTGGACTAAAGAATGCACAAGCAATATTTTCCAGAGTAGTCATCACCACGTTTAAGGAATTCATCCACCAGTTTCTAGAGATATACTTGGATGATTGGACAGTCTATAGTTTGTTGAAAAACCATTTAGAGGTCTTATGGTTGATGTTAGAAAGATGTAGGCAGTTCCATATATCATTAAACATAAAAAAAAATGTATATTCGGAACACCATTTGGGATACTATTGGGCCATATAGTATGCAAACAAGGTTTACTAGTAGATCCTGCAAAGATTGCAATAATTGTTAACTTTCCATCACCAAAAACAGTCCGTCAACTAAGAGAAACATTGGGACACACAGGATACTAGAGAAATTTTATCAAAGGGTATGCACAGATTACCACACCAATGGAGAAACTGTTAATAAAATATACAAAGTTTCAGTGGAACAATGATTGTCAACACGATCTGGATACGCTGAAAGAAAAGATGGTCACCATGCCAATACTAGTATTTTCACACTGGGAGAAGACATTCCATGTACATGTGGATGCATCAACCATATCACTTGGATCTATCTTGGCACATCTAGGAGCAGGATATTTGGGTCACCCTATAACATTTGCGAGAAGAAAGATATCAGAATCAAAACATAACTATAACACCACAAAGAGGAAAGGCCTAGCTATGGTCTATGCACTACAAAAATTCAAACATTACTTATTGGGAAAAGACTTTAAGATGTTCACAGATCACTCAACCCTTAAATACCTAGTCAGCAAGCCAGTGTTGGGGGGGAGAATCTGTCGATGGTTAATACCATTTCAAGAATTTGATTTTGAAGTAATAGTCAATCCAGGAATATTGAATGCAGGACCTGACCACCTATCAAGGGTCACAAATGGATAAGAACCTATGAATTTAGAGGACAAATTCTCAGACGCACAATTATTTTCATTCCATATCGCTGATGAATAATTTGCAGATATCATTCAGTACTTGAGCATAGGTACTGCGCCGTAGAAATAGAACACAACGAAGAAGAAAAACCTGGTAGTCCAGGCTGTAAACTATCAACTGATCGCATGACACTTATACAAAATGGGTGCGGATAACATCTTGCAAAGATATGTGTTAGAACACGAAATACCAAGAGTTTTATCAGAATCACATAAGGGAATATAAGGAGGAAATTATGTAGGAAAATCTACCACGTAGAAGGTATTGCACGGAGGCCTATGGTGGTTGACCATTCACATAGAATCGAAGGAGTATTTCCGGAGATGCGATGTCTGTCAAATGGTTGGTAAACCCAATAGAAGGTACAAGATGCCATTATGACCATAGGTAACATTGAAGGCATTCGATAAATGGGAAATAGAATTTGTGGGACCAATCAAACCACTAACAAAAATAACGAGAGCAAGGTATATTATCACCATGAAAAAATACTTGACAAGATGGGAGGAAACAACACAAGTGAAGTATTTCACCGCAGAAACAACAACACACTTTCTATTTGAAAAAATAATGACTAGATTTGGGTGCTCAAGAGTTTTGATGAGCGACCAAGGCATGCACTTCATTAACAACACTATCAACGCTATGAATGAAGAGTTTGAAGACCATCATCAGAAGAGCACACCATATCACCTGTTAGTTCTAGAAGTCACCCTCAGACTGCAAATGAGGTGAGCCTAGAGACATTTGAACATGGGTGTGTAAATTTGTTTATGAGAATGGGTTAAAAATGATGAGAAGGAGAGAAGGGTCATAAAAGTTCAATAGAATGTTCTATTGGGCATGGAGTCACAATATCCTAAAGATTGAAGGCACTTAAGCTACTCATCAGACAAATTTGTAAAGTTGTGTAGATAGAAGAATGGAGAAGAAGACATAAAGAAGAAAATTCATCAAACGAAAGATCCTTTTAGTCAAATGAACTAATCAAGATACTGGAATAATACAATGATAAAATAGGCATTCTACAACAAAATCTTTGTTGCTCATAGATCTACCTATCAATGGCAAGTTTTGATTCTCAAAATTTGCATTTTATCCTAATAGAAGAAAAGAAAAAGAAAATAGAAAGACATGCTGATAAAACAACCTTCATATATCTTCAATGGCAAAAATATATTAAAAGAACATGCCTCATAGGCTTACAATGTATCCAGATGACTGTCCTCTCTTCCTCTTGGGTCTCCCCCCTCTCTCTTCATTCCCCAACCCATACAATATATATATATATATATATATATATCAATAAAATTCCCTCTAACACTTGGGCCCTAACACCTAACAATAGAATTTTGTTTGACTAACTCTTAAAATAGAAGTAAGAGAGTAGGTAATCGAATCCTTCAAATCTGGAAGTGCTAGATGTTACTTTGTTGTTTGTTTCTTGTTGACCTTAAAATCTGGAGATGACCTCCACATAATCTGGAGATGCTTGATTAAATCCCTATAAACCCGGAGCTGAATTTGATTGCTAAATAAATAACAAACTAGATATCCAATATATATAACCCCCAATCTCAAGGTCTAATGTAAATATGGATTACATCCTTAAAATATAGAATTGGATTCGATTTGGAGATAGCTCAATTAACTGTTGATCTTGCGCCTTCAAATCTGGAACTAATGCTTCTTAACTACCAAATGTTTTCTTTGGCTTGGGTTTTGAAAAGACTGTCTGTTTAAATTTTGAAGGAATTCCTCAAAAGTTGTAGGAGAATATTTGATTGTTGATCTTGATTCCAAGAAGAAAATCTTTGAAATATTCTCAATACTGACAAAACTTTATCCCCTACCACCTGTCTTAGACGTTCTTCCTTTAAATCTAGAGATAATAATTTTACAAGATATTCTGCTACCTATACAAAGCCTTGAAGTGGTCAAAAAGCCAAGTGTTCTGCCAGATGCCTGGAAAATGGGATTGCATTCGATACCTTCAAATCTACCTGGAGTCTTGGGATTGACATTTTGATCACGAGTATAGTTGTGCTTATGCACCATTATAGTCTCCTCATACAAGTTTCTCTATCAATTCTTCTAAAGATTGATATGTCTTAAATATATGTAACCAATTGTCTGCAGCATATTGCCTCCATAAGCTGTACAACAAAACTATTGGTGTAGCATGTTCAGGTGAACAGTCAGAAGGTAATACAAAATCAACAATTGTAGAATTGTCTATGTTTGTCAGTTAAGAGCATGACCGAGAGATGTTGGGTTGGTTGT
>SNQJ01S0168716.1:0-20760 GCA_010110895.2 Picea sitchensis | reverse complement strand
GTCTTACTCTAGGACCAAAAAGGAAATTTCAATTTGGATAGTGTCCACAAGAGAGCCAATGTCCCTTACGATCATCATTTAAGAGTGGGGTCATGTACTTTAAAATAACATTTAATTTTAGTCCCATACATGAAATCATGTACTACCCTGGTTATAATTGATCTTTCTGCTTATTGAACTATTTTTTCCATTATCAAAATTGAAGTTGTTATAGAAGCACATAACATTTTTTTTTCATTGAAGGGTAAGGAATTTGTTTTTAATATGGTGTGTTTATCATTGTTTTTATGGGTTTTTAAATTTTATTAGTGATTTTCCCCTATACCTTAGCAATAAAAAAAAATAATGTTCACATTTTTTCCTTGTGCCATGTCAATTCAAAAAATAAATTGTTTTCATTTTTATACAACACAAACCTATTTTCATAGAGCTTCACACATGCATGTATTTCCTATTGATTGAAGCTACAGATTAGTAATGGAAATACTTTGATTGTGGTGAATTCTCTTCCTACATAAAGAGAACGAACTATTCCAATTCTAATCAACACCATCATCTTCTTGCTTGGATTTATGAATAGTACATACATATGTTTTAGCTTGTTACTTGAGCTTGGTACTTACCCATTTTATTTATTGATCCCTTCCACATTAAGAATTGAGTGTAGTAGTAATAAATTATTTTAATTGATTTCTGTAGTATTGATTTTATTTTCTTTTAATTTATTTGTGTTGTAAATTGTAATATAAGTTTGTAAAAGTAATGTAAATAGGGATTTGTCAAAATTTGATTTGCTAACTATTAAAGTTGTTTAGACAAGATTGAAATTTTTTTAAAGTTATTAAATGCAAAACTGAGAACAAATTACCTTAAAGAATTTTATTTTACTTAGATTCAAGTTTACTAGTTATGGAATAATCATTTTACTTGTTTCAAATTTTAATTTAAAATTTTTATAGTAGTAGACTAAAATTTTGTAATCTTGCAATAAATGTCATTTTAACAAAAATTGTTTGATATTTTATAAATAATTATAAAAAAATGACATGATCCATAAATCCATAATTTTTGTATTAATAAATTAAAATTTATAAATTTAATTGAATTGAATTGAATTGAATTTTTTCATATGAAAATAATAATTTATTTTAAACTGTAAACCTAAAACTTAAAATAGTTATAATGAAATTAATTCTTTAATTTGAAATATAACCTGTAGCTTCAAATTTGACTCCTACTTACACGTAAAGATTTACATGTACTCTCTTTTTTTCCCACTTTTACCATTCTGGAACGGTACGGTAAATTTGATGTTCCAATTAGTACAGAATCTCAATTTCCCGAGAAAGTTGTGTTTTGAATTATCTGTTTTCCATCCTTACCTGTGTTTTAAGATTTAAAAGTAGTTTTTTTTTACTTATCCCAATTCGTGGAACCCTAAAATTGATGTGTTAATTAGTACAGAATGTCAATTTCGCTGGAAGGCTAGGAAAGTAAATAGTAAATAAACACACGATAATCGATCAACATTCTGATCTTTTCAGATCAGTCAAAATAACTGGAAAAAATAACTCTTACACAGAAAAAATTCGGGAAAAACAGTAACCCCACTGCTACTACATCAGGTGAGACTTCGCTTACTTTGTAGGTGTTTTCGAAATGGCAGGTAGTCAGGGTTTTGTTGGTGCGTTGTTGAGCGTTGAACCCTGGGTCTGCCCTTATGCCAACAAATGGTTCACAAAGCAGACCATGATCAAAGAAACAATAAGAAAAGTGTGTCGCTCTGTGCCAGGCTTGGTACAGGAGGAGCAAGAACTTGTCAAAGCTCAAGTAGCGAAGCTCGCAGAGACCCTCCAACAATTTCAGGCTAGGATAACTGAACTAGATGCCTGGACAATACCGAGCACCCTGCAGGAGGTGTGTGACCAGAGGGAGGAGTCCACCAAAAACACACTAGCAAGTATAAAATCCCTCGCCTCAGTATGTAAACAATTGAGTGATAGAAGCGCCCATTATGAACGTCTCGCCAAGGATCAAGAGTTAAAGAAGCTAGAGGCTCAGTTACAAGAGGCACAACAACAAGCATTTTCATTGCAAGCGCAGATGAAGCTGCTCACAGCATTGGAAAGGAAGAAGAGATCCCAAGAGCAGAGCAGTGGAAAGGATGAAGAGATCCCAGGAGCAGCGTACAGTACAACAACATATCAGTTCCCTCCAGGATAAGGTGATGGAAGTAACACAGAAGTTACAACCTGTGCAGGACGAAGCTTGCAAGGTGTTCGAGGAGATCGATGGCCAGGGTTCACAATTAGATCAAGTAGTTGCAGTTGTAGAACAACGCCTGGAAGGGCCTGTTATAGAGAATACAGTCCGGGAGCTCACTAAGAAGGAGGCTCAGGCAAGGTAGCAAGTTGAGGCATCTCGAGTTAAGCAACATTTTCCAAACCTGAGTGACTTGGGACGAGTCATAGGTGAGTGTTGGAGGCATGTTGGCCCTTCACCAAGTTTTGGGGAAACTTTGGTCAGTTTTGGCCCACTTTTGGACTTCAACATGTTGGTCGAAGGAGGAGCACCCAGGTGGAGTTGAGATCGTGGATCTCACCCATTTTGAGGGTTATGTAGACCTAGTAAGGGGTCCTCTAGGGTTTTTGTAACGGGTTTATAGGATGTCATCCCATGGGTTTTCCCCATGTTTAGGCCTTATTGTAAGGGTGTGTAAAGTATAAATAAAGAGGAATGTAGTGTAGAAGACGTAGTTCTGTGTGAAACAATAGCTCTGTGCACAAAAGAATGTATGTGTTTGAGGCTTTGTGCTCGACTGTGATTTTGTAGACGGTGCTAAGTGTCGAGATAAGAGAGTTTGGCTCTATGCATTTGACCTAATTTTGGAAGGTGAAGAAGGAGGATCTAGTGCTTAGTGCCAAGATCTTTTGTCTAGTGCAAAGTTTGACTCTATGGCTTAGTGCATAGGAGAGACTGGATGTAATATTTTGGTGAATAATAAAGAGGCGAAGCGGCTTGTGGACATTGCCCCACCCTGGGGTGAACCACGTATATTTGGTGTCTCATGCTTTGCTTTGTGTGGTGTTTTTTTTTTATGCATATGCTTAGTGCTTTGATTATGATGTGTAATGAATATATAGATTGTTTGTTTAAGTTCTTTACTTAGGTTAAAGGGTAAATGAATGCTAGACCTAACTCACAGTGCTAAGTGCTCAGGGTACATAATCACTTGTTATTATTGTGCTGCCAGACCTAACTCTCACAGTGCTAAGTGCTCAGGGTACATAATCACTTGTTATTATTGCGCTTATCTATCTTTGATTATGCTTTGCGATGTTAATGAGGTTAATAAACTAATGCATGTTCACTTCCTAAGCTTTAACATAATATTTTGGTGAAGTGATCTTATCACAGATTCATATCCCAACCTGGTTACAGACACCTGCATCATGTAACCCACCCTGCTTCACCTCGGGTGAGACTTTGCATGCCTCGTAGGTGTTGCTGTCAGGAAAGGGTCAGTAGTCAGGGTTTTGTTGGTGCGTTGTTGCTGTTGAATCTTGGGTCTGCTCCATGTGCCAACAAGTTGGTGGTACTTTCACATGGGACATTGGCTACTTCAACATGGAGGTTAGCACTTGTACATGGCACCTAGGTTTTTAGGTTTCTGGACTATCTTTTGCATACGGGGAATAGAACCTATACTACGTGACCTTGGCTCCTGCCTACTCACTGCGATCAACACCACCATGAACCTCGGTCATGGTCAAAACCCCATGCCGAGGAAACTGCCTCCAAATGGGGACGGAACAAGCCGAACTCCCAGTGCAATGGGAGACTGAAGGCACATAGCAGATCAACAACAGTGAGGCCAGTCAATGCAAGGCCCAAGAATCCACCCCGCTTCTGTCAACACAAACAAGTCCCACCATGGCAAAGCCAATGCCGAATAATCGCACAAACACACGGTCCACAAGGAGCTAGGAGAATACAAAGAGATTAGAGAAATCTCTATATAGTAGTTAGCATTGGAATGAGGGGCCTCCCATTAAATAAATTCAACCAGGTAGTTAGAGGTTGTTATGATTAGGGTTCTATTGTTAGTTATAAATAAGGATGGATTCCTCCTTATGATATGTGTGGAGTTTATTGTATATGGAGCTTAGTTAATTGAGAAGTCAACCAATCTTAAGAGGCAAGTGAATAACATGATTCATTTCATAAAAGGATCAGCTGTAAGGTGTTGCCTTAACTTAAGGGTTTTTATATTAATAAAGTGTGGAACATTTTTAATATCTCTTTGTGATTCAATTTCTTGGGTTGAGGATAACAACATATAACCCTACTCATTTATAAAATTACGACCACAAAAACCTATCACTTCATTTTTTGGAAAAAAAACATGTCAAAAGTGTTGCAGTAACTTGATCATATAGGTCTTAAAATGTATTTTTCCTTACTTTGATACTTTGATATCAATCCTATATATCTAACCAAAGAGAACACGTTTTGATGTGTTGGAAATTCCCATTAGCAACTTTATTTTTTTGTGCACTAGTTGTTTTAGTTTTGTTGGATGTATGAAAAGGGAAAAAATTACATCTAGGTGTGTTCTTTATTCGACAGTTTAGATAGAATGCTAGTAAATTTACTTTATCATATTTAATAACATTTTGTCTAGTTAGAACCTTTGCCTCAAAATAATTTTAAAATGAGAACCCTATGGAGGGCCAAGTTGGAAAGTTATGTTCAATTTTGTTTTCTCCTTCATATGACAAAACCTCTCATAACTTGGTGGTCCACTAATAGTGAGGACAAGTTAGAACCTTTGCCTCAAAATAATTTTAAAATGAGAACCCTATGGAGGGCCAAGTTGGTGTTATGTTCAATTTTTGTTTTCCTTCAAAGGTGACAAAACCTCTCATAACTTGGTGTTCCACTAATCGTGAGGACAACCATCATTGTATGTTATCCACAAATGCTAATTGATTATTCAAGGAAAACCACACCACATGAAATGCGAATTCAATGGTTTGTAAGGGGCATATTTTAACTTGTGCCAAAGGCCTATGGGTCTTGGATTATTCATATGTTTCATTTTGTTTGAGAAACACACACTTTTAGCCAATCATAAGCACTTTTAGGTCTTACTCTAGACCAAAAAGGAAATTTCAATTTGGATAGAGTCCACAAGAGAGCCAATGTCCTCACTATCATTTAAGAGTGGGTCATGTACCTTTAAAATAACATTTAATTTTAGTCCCATACATGAAATCATGTACTACAGTGGTTATAATTGATCTTTCTACTTATTGAACTATTTTTTCCATGGTCAAAAAATTGAAGTTATATAGAAGCACATAAATACTTTCTTTTCATTGAAGGGCAAGGAATTTGTTTTCACATGGTGTGCTTGTCATTGCTTTTAAGGGTTTTTAAATTTTATTAGTGATTTTCCCCTATACCTTAGCAATAAAAAAAAAAAAAAATGTCTCTTTTCCTTGTGCCATGTCAATTCAAAAAAAATGATTTTTTTCATTTTTAGGCCAACAACACAATCCTATTTTCATAGAGCTTCACACATGCATGTATATCCTATTGATTGAAGCTACAGATTAGTAATGGAAATACTTTGATTGTGGTGAATTCTCTTCCTACATAGAGAGAATGAACTATTCCAATTCTAATCAACACCATCATCTTCTTGCTTGGATTTATGAATAGTACATACATATGTTTTAGCTTGTTACTTGAGCTTGGTACTTACCCATTTTATTTTTTTTATCCCTTCCACATTAAGAATTGAGTGTAGTAGTAATAAATTATTTTAATTGATTTATGTAGTATTGATTTTATTTTCTTTTAATCTATTTTGTGTTGTAAATTGTACTTCCTGATAAGTTTGTAAAAATAATGTAAATAGGGATTTGTCAAAATTTGATTTGCTAACTATTAAAGTTGTTTGCATTACGATTGAATTTTTTTTTTAAGTTATTAAATGCAAAACTGAAAACAAATTACCTTAAATAAATTCCTATCTAGGCAGATCCGCTTCACTAGTTATGAACAATCATCAATTTGCTCAA
Source organism: Picea sitchensis (assembly GCA_010110895.2). Lineage (NCBI taxonomy): Eukaryota > Viridiplantae > Streptophyta > Pinopsida > Pinales > Pinaceae > Picea > Picea sitchensis. Next base: position 14,671 of record SNQJ01S0168716.1, on the reverse strand, counting down.
ATCTTTTAATTTAAATTTTTATATAGTAGTAGACCAAAATTTTGTAATCTGCAATAAATGCTATTTTACAAAAACTGTTCGATATCTTTACAAACACCATAAAAACGACACGATCCACAAATCCACAATTTTGTATTAGTAAAATTAAAAATTTATAAATCTATTGAATTGGAATTTTTTCATATGAAAATAATAATTTATTTTAAACTGTAAACCTAAAACTTAAAATAGTTATAATGAAATTAATTCTTTAATTTGAAATATAACCTGTAGCTTCAAATTTGATTCCTACTTACACGTAAAGATTTACATGTACTCTCTTTTTTTCCACTTTTACCATTCTGGAACGGTACGGTAAATTTGATGTTCCAATTAGTACAGAATCTCAATTTCCCGAGAAAGCTGTGTTTTGAATTATTTGTTTTCCATCCTTACCTGTGTTTTAAGATTTAAAAAGAATAAAAGGCAGCTTTTCATACTCTATCCCACCCGTGAACCCCAAAATTGATGCGTTAATTAGCAACAGAACACCCCCGCTGAAGCGGCAGGCAAATAGCAAATAAACACACGACAATAGATCAACATTCTGATCTTCCATTTATCAAAATAACCGGAAAAATAACCTTATTACCAAAATTCCAAAACAAGAACCCTCTTTACTCTACATCTACGACTTCGCCACTTTGTGGTGGTGCTTTTCAAAATGGCGGATAGCTTGGGTTTTGGGGTTTGTTGCGCGAAAGTTGTTGAACCATGGGTAAACACACAAGAGGTGTCGCTCAAGGCCGTGCTTGGTACACAGGAGGAGCAAGAACCCTGCCAAAGCTCAAGTAGCTTAAGTCACAGAGACCCTCCAAACAATTTCACAAGCATCCATTAATGCCGAAATTCTCAAAAGTAGAGGTGTGTGACCAAAGGGAGGAGTTCGCCAAAAACACACTAGCAAGTATAAAATCCCTCACCTCAACGTGTAAACAATTGAGTGATAGAAGTGCCTAGATGTAATAAGAACGCTTAAGGATCAAGAGTTAAAGAAGCTAGAGGCTCAGCTACAAGAGGCACAACAACAAGCATTTTCATTGCAAGCGCAGATGAAGCTACTAACTTCAATCGGTGGAAAGGATGAAAACATCCCAGGAGCAACAGATAACACAAAAACGGATCACTTCCCTCTAGGATAAGGTGATGGAAGTAACACAAAAGCTACAACCTGTGCGGTGATGAAGCTTGCAAGGTATTCGAGGAGATCGAGCGGCTGTGTAATTCACAATTAGATCATGAAGTTGCAGCTGAACAACGCCTGAAGGGACCTGCTATAGAGCGTATTGGGCCCTGGGAGCTACCGAGCAGAGGCTCAAAGAGGGCAACAAGTTGAGGCATCTCTGAAGTTACAACGCGGTCGAACCCGAGTGACTTGGGACGAGTCAGTGAGTGTTGGGGGCCTGCTGGCCCTTCACCAAGTTTTGAGGAAACATTGGTCAGGTTTTGACCACCTTTTGGACTTTGATGCGAGGATATAAGATGGAGTGCCATGGTGGAGCTGAGATCGTTGATATCATCTATTTTGAGGGTTATGTAGACCTAGTAAGGGGTCCTCTAGGGTTTTTGTAATCGGTTTATAGATGTCGGCTCATGGGTTTTCCCCATGTTTAGGTCTTATTGTAAGGGGAATTTGTAAAGTATAAATAAAGAGGAATGTAGTGTAGAAGACATAGTTCTCTGTGAAACAATAGCTCTACGAGAAGGAATGCATGTGGTTGAGGCTTTGTGTTCGACTGTGATTTTGTAGAATTGCTAAGTGTTGTGACAAGAGATTGTGTCTCTGTGCATTTGACCTAATTTTGGAAGGTGAAGAAGGAGGATCTAGTGCTTAATGCACAAATATCCTGTCTTGTGCAAAGTTTGACTCTATGGCTTAGTGCACAGTAGAGACTGGATGTAAGATTTTTGTGAATAATAAAGAGGTGAAGCAGTTTTTTGGACGTAGCCCTATGGAGAGGTTGAACCACATATATTTTTTGTCTCATGGTTTGCTTTGTGTGGTGTTATTTTTTTTATGCATTTGTTTAGTGCTTTGATTATGATGTGTAATGAATATGGATATTGTTTGCTTTAAGTTCTTACTGAAGCCAAATGGTAAATGAATGCTAGACCTAACTCAAATACTAAGTTCTTAGGGTGCATAATCACTTGTTATTATTGTGCTTATCTATCTTTGATTATGCTTTGAAGTGTTTATGAGGTTAATAAACTAATGCAAGTCACTTCCTAAGCATTAACAAAATATTTCCTGAAGTGCTCTATCACGCATTCGTCCCACCTGCTACAGACACTGCCACCCCGCAACCCCCCGCCTACCCTGTGAGACTTCCCTTTGTTCATCAGCAGTGCCATCAGCGTAATTCAAGAGTCAACGCTTGCTGGTGAGTCAGCTGAACCTGGGCTGGTCCATCACAAACAAGCTGCGTACCTCATTACGAATTAGCTACTTCAACATGGAGGTTAGCACTTGTACATGGCACCTAGGTTTTTAGTGGAGTTTTTTCGATTATTTTAGCATGGTGGCTAGAACTTATACATGTGACCTTGGTCTCCCGCTCACTCTCAAACACAGACCTGACTCATCCATGGGACCTTGGTTTACGGCTGTACCTCCTCGCAACAAGTGCTGGATGGAATGTTGGGGTCCTCCCTAGGGGTGTAATGGGAGGTTGAAGGGCACATAGTAGATTAACAATAGTGGAGGCTAGTCAATGTAAGGTGGACTAGACCCACCACTGTTACTACAAATGTCCCACCATGCAGTTAATGCCGAAAATGTAAATCAATAAACAAAGGTCCACAAGGAGCTAGGAGGCCGTTTTCATGACTAGAGAAACTTGTTACAGCAGTTAGTACTGAACAAATGAGGCCCCATTAAACAAACTTCAACCAGGCAGTTAGGAGGTTGTTAAGATTAGGTCTTTGTTTGTTATAAATAAGGATGGAGTCCTCCTTTATGAAGTGGTGAAGATTATCGAGATTTGAAGCTTAGCTCATTGAAAGGTTTCCCAACTTTAAGAGACACGTGAATAGGAGTGGGGATTCCTTTTATAAAATGATTAATTGTAAGGTGTTTCCATACCTTAAGGGTATTTTTATATATGAAGTAATGGAGAATTTCTATTGTATTCTTGGTTATATTTTTTGTGATTCAATTTCTTGGGTTGAGGATAACAACATATAACCCTACTCATTTATAAAATTATGAGGACAAAAACCTATCACTTCATTTTTTGGAAAAAAACTTGTCGAAAGTGTTGCAGTAACTTGATCATATAGGTCTTAAAATGTATTTTTCCTTACTTTGATACTTTGATATCAATCCTATATATCTAACCAAAGAGAACACGTTTTGATGTGTGGGAAATTCTGAATAGCAACTTTATTTTTTTTGTTCACTAGTTGTTTTAGTTTTGTTGGATGTATGAAAAGGGAAATTATTACATTTAGGTGTGTTCTTTACTCGACATTTTAGATAGAATGTTAGTAAATTTACTTTATCATATTTAAGAACATTTCGTCTAGTTAGAACCTTTGCCTCAAAATAATTTTAAAATGAGAACCCTATGGAGGGCCAAGTTGGTGTTATGTTCAATTTTTGTTTTCCTTCAAAGGTGACAAAACCTCTCATAACTTGGTGGTCCACTAATAGTGAGGACAAGTTAGAACCTTTGCCTCAAAATAATTTTAAAATGAGAACCCTATGGAGGGCCAAGTTGGCGTTATGTTCAATTTTTGTTTTCCTTCGAAGGTGACAAAATCTCTCATAACTTGGTGGTCCACTAATCGTGAGGACAACCATCATTGTATGTTATCCACAAATGCTTATTGATTATTCAAGGAAAACCACACCGCTTGAAATATCGGTTCACAATGGTTTGTAAGGGGCGTATTTTCACTTGTGCCAAAGGCCTATGGGTCTTGGATTATTCATATGTTTCATTTTGTTTGAGAAACACACACTTTTAGCCAATCATAAGCACTTTTAGGTCTTACTCTAGGACCAAAAAGGAAATTTCAATTTGGATAGTGTCCACAAGAGAGCCAATGTCCCTACTATCATCATTTAAGAGGTAACATGTACTCTTAAAATAACATTTAATTTAGTCCCATACATGAAATCATGTACTACCCTCGTTATAATTGATCTCATACAGTGCAATTTTATGCTTATTGAACTACTTTTTCCATTATCAAGACTGAAGTTGTCATAGAAGCACATAACAATTTGTTTTTTCATTGAAGGGTAAGGAATTTGTTTTTAATATGGTGTGTTTATCATTGTTTTTATGGGTTTTAACGTACCTTTATTAGTGATTTCCCCCCATACCTTTAGCACAAACAACGTCCGCATTTTCCTCGGACAAATGTCATTCAAAAATGATTTGTTTCTCCTTTTATACAACACAATCCTATTTTCATAGAGCTTCATCCATGCATATATTCCTATTTATTGAAGCTAGAGATTAGTAATGGAGATTGAGAATCAAATACTTTGATTGTGGCTAATTCTCTTCCTACATAGAGAAGATGAACTATTCCACCCCACCCAACACCATCCTCTTTGCTTGGATTTTATGAATAATACATACATATGTCTTAGCTTAGTACTTACCAATTTTATGTATTGATGCCTTCCACATTAAGAATTGAGTGTAGTAGTAATAAATTATTTTAATTGATTTCTCTAGTATTGATTTTCTTTTATTACACTGACTTGTGATGTAAAATTATAACATAAGTTTGTAAAAAGCAATGCAAATGTGATCTAGTCGTACCTGGATTTGCTCACCACAAAAGCTGTTTGCATCAATGGGAATTTTAAAAGCCATTAAATCTCAAAACCCAAAACAAACAACTCAAAGAATTTTATTTTACCGGGTTCAAGCTCACTACATGAATCATTTTAACTCTGCTCAAATTTTAATTTTTTTATAGCTGACTTGAAGAACAACGTTTAACATAAAGTATCAGAAAATTCCACTAGGCACCCAGCTTCTCCACACACATCTCGATCACTCACTAATCTGAGAGTTCAAGCTTAGAAGATGTTGAGGTGAGTATGAGGGCTCTCTTTCCCTTTATCCCAATGATAAATTGATAACCACCCTTTGCTCCTGTCACTTTGATAAAACAAGCCCAATCTCCTTTGACAGTTCCTGGAACATGCTTGCAACTTCATATCTGTCATTTTCTGCCCTTTGTTTTAATCTTCCATCCTTCGATATTCACCGCATGTAGCTGACCCTTTTGATTAATCCAATCAATGATAACTCTGGAATCCCCAAGGAGCCTAATCTCATTTAAAGTGTTTCACTTCCTAGCTTGGAAGTACTATTTTGTAATCCTCAAAGCATGAGACTTGAAAATTCCACCTGCAGCACAAAAGCTTCCATTTGAAAGTGTTGCTCCATCAAAACACGCCAAAGTGACCCCATCGGTCATAGTCAATTTGCAAACTCTATTTTGAATGGATTTTTTAATTGATGGCTGCCAAGAAAAGGATGATGTAATTGTTTGATATTTTATAAATAATTATAAAAAAATGACATGATCCATAATTTTTGCATTATAAATTAAATTTTATAAGTTTAATTGAAATTTTAATTTTAAGAGACAAGTGAATAGGAGTGGATTCCTTTTATAAAATGATTAATTGTAAGGTGTTTCCCCAACTTAAGGGTTTTTTATATTAATGTAGCGTGGAACATCCTTAATATCTCTTTTGTGATTCAATTTCTTGGGTTGAGGATAACACCATATAACCCTATTCATTTATAAAATTATGAGCACAAAAACCTATCACTTCATTTTTTGGAAAAAAAACTTGTCGAAAGTGTTGCAGTAACTTGATCATATAGGTCTTAAAATGTATTATTCCTTACTTTGATACTTTGATATCAATCCTATATATCTAACCAAAGAGAACATGTTTTGATGTGTGGGAAATTCCCATTAGCAACTTTATTTTTTTGTTCACTAGTTGTTTTAGTTTTGTTGGATGTATGAAAAGGAAATTATTACTAAAGGTGTGTTCTTTACTCGAGAGTTTAGATAGAATGTTAGTAAATTTACTTTATCATATTTAATAACATTTCATCTAGTTAGAACCTTTGCCTCCAAATAATTTTAAAATGAGAACCCTATGGAAGGCCAAGTTGGCGTTTCCTTCGAAGGTGACAAAACCTCTCATAACTTGGTGGTCCACTAATAGTGAGGACAAGTTAGAACCTTTGCCTCAAAATAATTTTAAAATGAGAACCCTATGGAGGGCCAAGTTGGTGTTATGTTCAATTTTTGTTTTCCTTCGAAGGTGACAAAACCTCTCATATCCACTAATCGTGAGGACAACCATCATTGTATGTTATCCACAAATGCTTATATTGATTATTCAAGAAAAACCACACCACTTGAAATATCAACCAATGGTTTGTAAGGGGCGTATTTTCACTTATGCCAAAAGCCTATGGGTCTTGGATTATTCATATGTTTCATTTTGTTTGAGAAACATATGAATTATAATGAAATTAATTCTTTAATTTGAAATATAACCTGTAACTTCAAATTTGATTCCTACTTACACGTAAAGATTTACATGTACTTTCTTTTTTTCCCACTTTTACCATTCTGGAACGGTACGGTAAATTTGATGTTCCAATTAGTACGGAATCTCAATTTCCCAAGAAAGCTGTGTTTTGAATTATTTGTTTTCCATCCTTACCTGTGTTTTAAGATTTAAAAAGAATAGAAGTAGTTTTTTTTTTTTACTTTTACCCATTCGTGGAACCCTAAAATTGATGTGTTAATTCGTACAGAATGTCAATTTCGCTGGAAGGGTAGGAAAGTAAATAGTAAATAAACACACGATAATCGATCAACATTCTGATCTTTTCCGATGAGTCAAAATACCTGGAAAATATAACTCTTACACAGTCAAAATCCGGGCAAAAATTCCGATCAGTCAAAATAACTGGAAAAAATAACTCTTACACAATCAAAATCCGGACAAAACAATTTTTTGGGGGTTGAAATCACTCCGTAAATGGCATAATCTCGGAGGACATGGGTTTTCAAAGATACCCAATCGGAGATTTGAAGTGTATAAAATTTGATAAAAAAATTACATTACTCATAAAGTTCTGGGCAAAACATCTATTATTCTCACCAAATCTCTGAAAAGTAGTTAATACTGACCTTGATCGTACGGAGTCTTAAAGTTCATTTGTCCTTGCTCAGATATTTCGATGTCATTGCAATTCTGCAGGGTAACATCATTTATCCTTACTCTGACATTTCGATGTCATTACTACATATCTCATTAAGGTCCAGATGCAAAACTTTCAATTTGCAGAGTTCTCGAAACAAAATCTATCATTTCAATGTTTGAAAGGTGTTTAATACTGACCGTAACTTGCAGGAAACCAGATATCTGAAAGGTGTTTACTACTGACCGTAACTTGCAGGAAACCAGACCTCTGAAAGGTTTTTACTACTGTCCGTAACTTGATCCTGCAAGAATTTTAAAAAGTTCACGTGTACTTGCTCTGATATCTTTATGTAAAAGATAATAGAAAAATCATGCAATGAATAGTTGTATCTGCAGATTTGATCTGAATGAATAATTGTATCTGCAGATTTGATTTGACTGATTATTTCAGAGTTTTTCAGCAGGTTGAATTTATTTATATATTTAAAAAAACAATAGAAAATAAAGTTTCTGTCCAAATTTACATCACCCAACCAATTCCTAAAAAAACCCAAAAATATAACGTTTAACCAACACCGAAGATAATTGACCAACATTTTGATTAAAAAAAAAAACCTCCAGACTCAAAATCCGAGTAGTTTTTTTTTGAAAAATTACCCATAACGTGGGAATAAATGGCATAATCTGGGTAGGACAGTGGTTTTCCCACCTACCAGTTGATCTGTGCTTACATATTCTGCAAATTCAACCGATTTCATGTTAAAATTCGGCATAATTTGCTTAAAGAGAAAAGAATGATTACTGAGCGAGGTTCTAATAGCCATTGATCATGCTTACGTAGGTCATTATCACTAGCACAGCCGCTAAGTCGCGGCTGGTGAAAGCTGAAAGGTGCTTAAGGTTGTTAAAAAAGCAAAGCCGAAACTATTGGTCATAGGGATTGCTGGTGATGCCAGTACAGAAACATGGTCGTCAAATGTTAGTCAGCAGAAATATGAAACGCTTTAATATTTGTGTGAATATTTTAACATTTTTTAATCAGGTAGACGTGGCCATAAGTTAGTGAACACAGTAATTTTTAAACACGATTAGGTAAATGTATAAAAGTAACAGCTAGGAAGTTAATGGATGAAATCAAAGCCATTCATTTATCGTGACAACTAAGAATATTCTAGACATATTTAATCTTGTCCATAGAAAAACATATTAAAAACTAAAAATCTATTAAATATGCCCATTATCAATAAATGTAAGCCTTTCAGCATAAATTATCATGCCTGAAGTATGCTCAGAAATTAAAAAAAAACAAACGTTGTTTCCAAGTATACTGTTCAGCTTGGTATTATTTTGAAATCGTTAATTTAAAGCATCGACAGATTTCTCGTGAATCGCGTGCGCAGGGTTCGACGGTGTCCGTTGTCTTATCTAATGGCGCACTGTCAAAAACCTAACGATATCAAGATATCTAACGGCGCACCCTAAAACATCTCGCGATTCATGAGAAATCTGTCTGACGCATAACTATTGCCGTTCACCATCGCCATTTGGATGTATTTAAATCTGGTTATGCTGTTCGGAATAATTTGGCAATATTGATTCTTAGAATTAGTGATGCAGATCGCTCTTCTGCTATTTCGAAGTACAGATTTATGTAATCTGCATCACCTGAAAGCTGCAAATAGGTTGAAGCCTTTTTGTCGAAAAATTTCTCATCGATTGACTCACTGTCATTGATGATTTTTGCTTTGCCAAATAATTTACGATGGACTACAGGGATTCATGTACCAAGCAGGTTACAAAAAATAGGATTCTTTGTATTATTGTAGCTGCAAGCGCAGTGTCAGTTCTTGTCTATTGCTCCTCTCAACTGTCGGACGGAGAAGAAACAGCGGAGAATCTCAGGCTTTGGATAAATTTTAGTTTTCTTCCGAGCTCCCAAGCTGTGGACAGTTTGGCTCCGTCTGCTTCTCCTCTACAAAATATTTCCGTCACAGTAAATTATGGAGATAAAATGAGTATTTCTCCAGAAATCTGGCATGGCAATAGTCCTAGTGCAGGCCTTGATGGTTACGAAATTAATGGTCACAGAGTAAACCAGAGTTATGGTGATGAAAATTTGGTCTCTGAGAAGGGATCCCTGAAGAGATATCCTGATCAGGTTGAGAAAAAAGAATCTAACCCAGTACATCAATCTCAAAACATCTCCGATTTCGGTGCAGCAGTTGATAGGAGGACTGATGGCAAAGTGAGAGAGAACGAAAACCCACCAGTCCAGTGTGATATATATTCCGGGAAATGGGTTCGCGATGATTTGTATCCACTTTATCCTGCTGGAGAATGCCCTTATATGAGTGGCGCATTTGACTGCAAACGGAACGGGCGGCCAGATTCAAGCTATACACAATGGAGATGGCAACCTAGAGATTGTAATCTTCCCAGGTATGCAACACTACTTACATCTGGATAGCGTTTAACTTAGATTCATGAATTATCTAGACAATGTTTAATTTGGCACATGTTTTGCTTTGAAGGTTGAATGCTACAAACATGCTGGAAACGTTGAGAGGAAAGAGACTCATGTTCATTGGGGACTCCATCAATCGTAATCAGTGGGAATCCTTGCTCTGCATTCTCACAACTGTAATCCCTGACAACAGAAAGAAGTTTGTCTCCAAAGGCGACAGAACTATATTCCTAGCAAAGGCAAGCTTTTTCACATAAAAAAAACTTCTCCATTGTATTTATATAGGCTGAATAGAAATGATGTTGCAACGAAACGAAGTTATTTCAACGTGTTGCAGGATTATAACTGTACCGTTGAGTTATTTTGGGCACCCTTCTTGGTTGAGCAAGGCAGCGTTAACGTTGGGAATACAAGCAAAGAAATACTTAGGCTGGACGCAATTGAGAAACATGGAACTTACTGGAAAGATGTTGATATCCTCGTCTTCAATTCAGGGCATTGGTGGACACATGGGAATAAAGCTGCAACGTGAGCCCTCTATGGGATCTTTTTCTTCGCTTACTTGTTTGAAACGCAGATTACCTTGAAAAGATTTTCGTTCTAAATTGTGTAAACACTCAAAACCAAGTTCATTCATATGTTGCTGTTTAATTGGAATTTTTACAGAAGAGACTTCTATCAAGAGGGTGACTACCTTCACCCTGAGATGGATCCGTTGGTTGCCTTCGAAAAAGGGTTGACTACGTGGGCGAAATGGATAGATCACAATATGAATCCTACAAAAAACAGAGTGTTCTTTCGTGGATTTTCTCCTATGCATTTCAGGTAAGATTAACTGCGAAGAGTTTTCTTCCCTTGATTTATAAAACATATGTGAATTTACACCTGAAAATTCTCTTTTCCACAAATGTTGTATTGCAGTTCAGAGCAGTGGCACAAGTCGGGCACCCATAAGTGTAATTTTGAGACCCAGCCAATCTTGGAGGAGTCGGCGGTGAAATCTTATCCTGAAAGAATGCAAACGGTGGAGAAGGTGCTCGGCAGCATGAAATTCCCTGTCTCTCTCCTGAACATAACCAGGTTGTCAGATTTTAGGAAGGACGCACATCCATCTGTGTATACTCTCAGAAGGAAGAAGAAGCTAACGCAGGAGCAGCGCAATAATCCCGACGAGTTCGGAGATTGCAGTCACTGGTGCTTACCCGGTTTACCTGATATTTGGAACGAGCTACTGTATGGGAGCTTGGTCACTGAGGCCAGCGCAACACCCTCGCCTCGTTCTCCTTTGCATTGATCGATTTGGAACAATTTCTCGGATCGATTTGTAACAATTTCTCGGCTCTATGTTATTCACTCCATACCTTCCGTGAGTGATTATTAGTTCTTTCATGTGACTGCATATATCCATTATTCAGTACTTCATGGGAATACATTTATCCAGGCAAAAATTGATATAGTTGTCATAGAAGTTATGTAATAAACATTTATGGCCAAAGTGACTTCCTTTTTTATATAACTGTTGTAGAAGTCCCTGATGTTTTGGAATAAACTATTATGACGAAAGTGATTTCCATTTCGTTTTCATGTTTTCATGTGACTATCATAACCCGTCCAGTGCACATTGATTTCCTTGCTCTGCATTTTTTCAGTTTGGAAATTTTTTGTTTCTCCCAGGTTTGTAAATTTAATATCTATCAGTTTTGGATGCTCATCTTTTAGCTTTTAATTTTGCAACAAAATATGTAAATTAAATGTACTAGAATTATATAATTAAAAATTACATATATATATATATTTAATGTTAATTAGGTAAAAAATGGAAAATGGAGCAAATTGAGGTATATCAACCATTTTTAATTATATGGTTGTGTTAGTTTACAATTACTGTGTCTGAGAGAATTAGTAAATTTTTTAATTAAAATATTAATATAACTAATATTAAAATGAATATTAAAATGTTTATGATATTGATTATGGTTGATCATGTTTTACTATGGGTGACCATAGTTGGCTATGGTTAACTATATTGGATAATGTTTGATTATGGTTAACTTTGTTGGCCATGGTTGATTATGGTTGCCTATGTTTGACTATGATTGACCATGTTCAATTTTGGTGAATTTTGCTTGAAATTGAATTTGGTACTATATTTTGGCTAGGATTGATTTGGTTCACCAAGATTATATTTAACAATGGTTGAGCATGGTTGAACATGTTTGACTATGTTTGAGTATATTTGAATATGGTTTGCCATATTTGACCATGGTTGATTGTGTTTGACAATAGTTGACTTTGGTTGACAATGGACTACCATGGTTGATAATGACTAACCATGTTTGACCATGTGTGGCCTTAGTTGACGATGGACGACTATGGTTTAGTGATGTTTGACCATGGTTGACCATGATTCATTATGGTGGACCATGGTGGACCAAGGTTAACTATGGTCGACCATGGTTAACTATAGTTAACCATGCTTGGTTTTGGTTGAGCATGGTTGAATTCAGTTGACCATATTTGACTATGATAGACTATGGTTGTTTATATTTGACTATGGTTGATTATGGTCAAATATGGTTAACTTTAGTTGACTATGGTTGATTTTGGTTGACCATGGTTGACTATGTATGAGTGTGTTTGATAATGGTTGAATTTGGTTAACCATAGTTGATTATGATTAACCATGTTCATTGTGGTTTATTATGGATGATTATGGTTGATTGTTTTCTGGAATGGCTCTCTTTGGTGGACTATGGTTCATAATTGATGATTTTGGTTTCTTATAGTTGACTATGGTTGACTTTGGCTATTCATGATTGAATTTGGTTGGCCATGGTTAACATTTGTTGAGTATGGTTGATCACAATTGATAATGTTTGACTGTGGTTAACCACAATAACTATGATTGTGTAACATCCACAGTTCTAATCCTCATGAATTATAATGTAATTGTATAAATGTGAATTAGGATGGTGAGTCGATGTGTTTGGGTGAAGGGTCTGTATTGATTTAATGTGGTCGAGGGATGAATTGCATACTATGAAGATTGAAATAATTAATAAAAGTAGTAATCACTGGTTATGATACGAAAGAGATGGAGAACGATGGGGGACTATGATTCCACAAGAGAGAGAGGGGTCCAAGGGGGAATTATTCATGGGTATTAATCCAACCCGCATTCCTGAAATTATTATCTTTGTGTATAACCTTATATTTGTTTATTGAGTGTATGTGAATCTAATCATTTAACTCGAGTAAGAGAGTGGGTGTGAGTGGTCACATCCCATAGTTATTGGAGAGCATGGGACGAAGTACAATCATCCTTGGGGAAGAGTGTAAGTCAAGTCAAGCAAGGAAGAAGAGGTAATTCGTATGTAGAACAGAGACAATTTTTACACGCGGAGTTTGGGCAACAAAGGAGGAGTAGAGGGATGAGAAGAGGACCAACCATGGTATACTTGAGGGCAGCCATTGTTTGGTTGTGTTTTCATGCTGAGAAAGAGGCCTGTGTGCATGTAAAATTAGGTTGTAAGCCTGTAGTGTGACTTCTCGTTGAGGAAATATCTCAAGAGATTTGTGACGGTTGCTGTGAGAACTCCTGAAGCAGCTGCAAGTTCCTGAATCTTAATTGAAGAACTCATATCCAATTGAGTGCACTAGGAACCCTGATAAATGAATGATATAGCCTGAGGGACTGTGAGCAGTGAAGGGGGTATATTCCTTGGGTAGTGCAGGTTGTGGGGAAGAGAGCTCTAGAGGATTGGAACTGTTATGGGAGTAAAACATGGGTTTGGGGATTGTTGTGTGTGGAGAGTGGACAACCAGTGGGTCGGAATCCCGATCACCTTGTGGACTCATAGCCTCAACGCGAGGGTGGCCTACTGTTGAGAGAAAATGAAAAGTAGTGCTTATGGTTGGAAGGTTCATCCTTCGTTTGCAACCAGTTGGTTAATCATTAGCATATAAGTGTTTATGTTATGTTCTTATCTTAATTCCACTTTGTAAATGGTTTATATGAATGGTGTGTGTTTGTTGTTTGCTTGAACAATTGTATTCATGTTTAATATATGTTGTTAGAAACATTTAGAACTATGGTATGAGTCAAATGGTTAAATTTGTGTGATATGTAGTTGGTATGCTACAAGAATTTAATAAGTAGAAAATCTCCAAATTTAATATGTATTTCGCACGTATTGATGCTCAGCTGGAGGTTGGGTATGTTACATTATGGTATCAAAGCGTCTGGTTCAAACATGGAGCTTGAATGGGCCAAGAATGGGTGCAAATTGAGTAATTCGTTGTTGCAGACTTCGGTCTATGTAAAATTGGGGAAAAATGGAGAAGCCGAAGTGAAATCCCCAATTTCGTGAATAAGATCTAAGTTTGAATGACTTCAGACAGTTTAGGAGGTTCAATCGAGCCAAGCTACAAAGTTGTAGATCGAAATTCGACCTGGAACGGTCGAAATTTGAGTTTTAATGGCCGCCTGAAGAGTTGCAAGAAGTTGGGAAAATTGACGGCCGAGATCATGTTTGATCTTGAGATCAACGTCGAGATCCGTTTTAATAAATTTAAAAATCCGTAAGGTATCGGTCGTTTGGAAGGTTGAGAAAATCAACGACAATGATTCATTTTCGACCATTTAGAAAATAATCAGATCGACGACCCAGATTCACCTGGGTTTTTGTCGAAATTTTCTAAGTGCGAGGTTCGACAATAGAATCCGTCGGCGATCGATGGTCAGATCGGCGAGTTTGGTGAAGTGTTGGAAATTCTCCAAGAGGAAACGTCGATGGCCGAAGGATGGGGGTCGACAGAGTTGGATGGAGTTGATACAATCAACGACCAGGATTCATTCGGGGGTTTGTAAAATGGATGAGATCGACGGTCTAGATCAATTGGAGAAATGTTGAAAATTTTGTTAAGTGTTAAAGTGCACCAAGAGAAATCATCGACGA
>SNQJ01S0168715.1:20770-34167 GCA_010110895.2 Picea sitchensis | reverse complement strand
GGTTCCTGAAACGTCTTTCTTTGGGTTTATTAGGTAGAACCCACACTAACCCGAACCTGGTTTTGATAGGGTAGACTCCCACCTGCTAAACCAAAACCCAACCGAGCTGTTTGCCGAATACTTGAATGTCAGCTTCTGTACTGTCCTCTAGCTAACTTACCTGCCATAATAACAAATATATTATTTCATCATGCTAGGATCCTGAAACAATGTCTAAACATTAAGAAAGAGCTTACTGCCTGATTCATTGCTGCGAACATTACAGACATCAAACGAAAGAGTACAATCTTGAACAATTTACAGAGGGGAAGGTATTGCAAAACCTTGATAATGGGTTTTTTCCAAAAATTTACAGAGAGAAATGGAATTGAACTGTTAGAATCTCCAATCCACGGCCACTCTCCCCTCGAGATTGAGATGGAGGTGAGGATGGAACCTACGACGTGGATGATAATTGCCTTTCAATTAGTCATAGCACCACCACCCTACCAATCTCCAAGGAAAGTTTAAGTATACAGACCCCTGATGCTAACTGAATAACTGTCCTGTAATATGGGACTGGGCCAATTAGGGTTTCATGCAGTATTTGGGTCTCTAATTGCATTAGCTTGACATTTTAATGCAACATGACCTAGTTAAGTCGAAAGGCGTATACCTATTGATAATGGGCAGATTTAATAGGGGTTTAGTACTTAATAAGTTTTCTATGGACAGGATTAAATATGGCTGAAATATTCTTAGTAGTCACACAAAATAAATGGCTGTGATTTCAATCATTAACTTCCTAGCTATTATAAAGACATATGTTTATGTGTTTACTTTTTTACATTTACCTAATCATATTTAAAAATTACTTTCATAGCTCACTGATTGCCACCTAAGAGATTAACAAAAATTAAAATATTAACACCAGATAAATGAAGGCCAACCGATTCTTTTCATCTTATCAACCTTTCGGCATTGATCAGCCACAATTATGTGGCTATGCTAGTTTTATATATATTGGAGAAATGAGTTCACCTAAATAAGTAGATAGGTAATGGATTTAAGAGTAATAATCATGGTTTTTTATTATATTAAATTATTTTTCGTTTCGTCAATTTTATTTTGGAAAGTTGAGGTGGACGGTGTCCCAGATTTATTCCCCTGTTTACAGGATAGTCTTTAGGAATTCGATCCCGAGAATATTTAAAAGTAGTAACGGAATTATAAATAGCTAATTAAATTGTTAAATTAAAATTTTTAAACAATGTAAATTTTTTTCTTAACTTATAGAAAGGGTATATATATAAAAGTTACAGACCTTTATCCCGTCTTTTCTTTGATCCCTATGAACATGGAAGTGAGCTCTCAATAAAAATATAAAAAAACATTAAAATATAATATAAAGATGACATTTAATGTTAATATCGTAATAGAGTGAGGTCGAAAGTGACCGATGACCTATATAGATCATATTCAATGATTCCTCACCTTCGATATCAAGGGATAGAGATCATAGCAATTGTGATAACCAACCTAAATATCGATGACCATATTAGTGAGTGTTCTATCCCTCGTTAAACAAAAATCCATTTCCTTCCTTTGCTCTTATTTCATACAAGAACATTCATCGTGGTTTGGAGAGGAGACTTTTCCGAGCACCTATACATTGAGTTAGTTGTAAAATTTAGTGGAAAGATTGAATTCATAGAAAAAAATTGCAGTGTATTTGGATTGATGGGTAGTTCCGGCAAGTAAAGAGCTCTTCTAACAATCAAATGGATTTTTGCTACCACATGTACAATGATGGTAGGGATGGAACACCCTAATAACACATGGGAAGAGGAGAGTGGATTCGCCACTTGATTTAGGGATAAATTGATAAACCTTAGGATATGATGAAAGAGGGTGAAAATGGGAGAGAGAATCATTGGATTGTGTAAGACATTAACATATTACTAAGGATAACCTAAGGAAATGAAATAGGAGGAGGAAGAGTACTCACTTATAATACATTTATATATATGATGAAACTCCTTGGGATAAAGTGATGAGTTGTGACAATCCTTCATAAGTTTTCCATGTTCAAGAATGACCTATGCACTCAACTCCAAATTCCTGCAAAAGAGGACTTTCATGTGTGTGTGTATGTGTGTGTGTGTTTGTCTATGTGTGTGTGTGTGTGTGTGTGTGTCTATATATATAGTAAATACTAAACCTATTATTGTAATGATATATCTATGGAAAATGTAGAATACAAAAGACCAAGTTCCCTCATACAGGATGATTCAAACCTTTCCATAGCTATGATGGAACCTCACTTGAGGTTATAGGGTTTAAAATTCTAATGTATGAGTGGAACTTTACCGATGAAAACTTGCTACGATGAATTGATCAAGCATTCAAGGTTGGAGCTAAGCTAGCCAAAGGAATCCTTGTCAAAATGTTTGATATGATAGGTACAAGTATCCCTAGGGATAAGTAATCCGGATTTATAAATGGAACGAAATGAAATACATATGTATAGCAAAGAAACACACATAGATACAATAAAACTTGACTTCTATTAATAAAGAGAACATGTTGAAACTGTAAAAATGAAGACTGAAACAAACTTGCTTGAATGGTTGTATCTTATCTCTAAGAAGAGATGTGATGGATATGCTCATTCCCAATAAGATGAGTACAATGAGGCTCCAGCAACCCTTTTAACATAAAACATAAATGAGAAAACCCTAATCATAAAAAACCCTAACCTGGGAGATGAAACACCAAAAGGTTTGTGGGCCCCGATGGGGTAGTTGATATGTCAACTTCCCGAGGGCGTAACCTTTGCATACGATCTTTGTTTGGGGTGCTCAATACACCATTGGAAAGGTATATCCAAGGAGTACATATTTTGTTCGGCCTAGCATCTGCCTCTAGCTACATGCTAGGCATTGTCGAGCCCAAAAGTCGTTTAGGGCCTAAAAATGACCCCGTGAGTTTCGGACAATGAAAACTGTAAAAAAAACTACGAAAATGGAAACTATTCTTTGAGCCAGTGGAATAGGTGGATGGCCACCAATATCCACTTGGAGATCATTCCTCCCCCATTAGGAAGCAATGTTCTCCATTGCATTGAGCGCCCCCATCAAATGGGGAAACTTCTGTCAGACTTGGCTGCGGGTGAGCCACTTTCCTTGGTGCAGGAGCTTCCTTTGTCTGAAAAACTGATAAAGTTGGATCCTCTATTGGTGAGTTCCCTTAGTCTGATTTTCCCTGATCTGATCAACGGTTTCTTGTTCCATGTAGTTAGTGTTGAGCTATGTCAGTGTTAGCTTCTCTGCGATCTCTGATGTGTCCAATAATGGTGGGAAGTATGGTCGAAGGAGGTCTGCATTGAAAACTGGGTGTGGGAAAAGGAAGGGGATAATACTTAGCTCAAAATTATTGTCACCCATAGCCTTGGTGATGGCATAAGGTCCATAACAAAGTGGATGAAGCTTTTGATGGGGGTATGTAAGACACTCTTATTGAAACTACAACTAGACCTTGTCTCCAACTTGAAACTTCTGTGACACCCAATGTTGATCATGGTGTTGTTTGTACTTAGAATTGTCTTTCTATAAATATTGTGGACCTATTTTTGGATGTGTTGAATCTGTTTAATAAAATTTGTGGCTTTTTTGGCCTCGAATTGAGCATGGGATGATTCTACTTGTGTGGATGCAAGGGGCAGTGTGACATCAATGGGACCCAAGGGTTGAAATCCCAACCCCACCAGAAAGGGACTATGGTCAGTCGAGATATGAAGGGATTTGTTATAGCTATGTTGAACATAGGGGAGACTCTCATCCCATGTGCACAAATGTTTGGAGTACATGTGTAAGATATGCACGATAATTACGTTGATGACCTCTATCTTGCCACCATTTTTGGGGTGGAAGGTGGTGGATTTGGTGATCTTGGTGTCCAACAGTGAACATAGGCTGGACCAGAATGTGCTTAGGAACCTGCTGTCCCAATCTGATATGATGGTTTGTGGTATCCCGAAGTGTACCCACACTCATTTGAAGAAGATCTTGGCGGTGGAATCCACTGTGATATTCTTCTTATAGGCTGTTAGGATGGCGATATTAGAAAACCAATCAACCACAACAAAAATAGAGTCATTTTCCTTCTTGGTGGAAGGAAGGCCCGACATGTAGTCCATCGAGATGGATTCCCATGGTCTATGTGGAGTAGGTAGAGGGGTGTACATGCCTTGCTTCTTAGTGGTTAGTTTGGAAATGTCACAAGCAATGTAGGACCTTATATACTTTCTAACATTCGGGAGAAGTTTCGACCAATAGAAATGGTTCTCTAGTACTACCATGGTCGTTTCCATGCCAAAATGTCCTTCCATCCGACTGTAGTGAGCTTCCCAAATCAGCTTCGCACGCTCTCTTGATGCAACACAGAGGCACCCCAGATGGCATTGCAATCCATCTTGAAGATGAAATTCAGTGAAAGCACTCATGTGCCCATCATCTGAAAAGTGGCAGCGAAGTGAGGATTTTTCTTATAGAGTTGGGGCCACTCAGATGCCTCATGGACACAAGAGTGGAGCATCATGGTTAAGGATGCAACTTGAGGTCGAATAAGGATATCAAAGACACAATTGGTGCTCCATGTCTTATATTTGATGTTGATATGGAACTACTGCAAGTACGTGGACCAATTTTGATGGTGGTCGTTTTGAAATTTTCCATGTGTCTACATGAACTGCAAAGGATTTTGATCAGTGTGAATGATTGTCTTCTTCCAGAAAATGTAGTCCTCCCATTATCGATAGGCTTGTACAATGGAATACATTTTTTATCATAGGTTGGGTACTTAATAACACCATCTAATAGTTTCTCATTATCATATGCCATTAGATGAACATGTTGAATGAGAGTTGCACCCATGGCATAGTCTGAGGCATTTGTCTCAATCTCAAAAGGTTGTTGTAGATCGAGTAAGAAGAGTACTCAAGATTAGCACAAGTTATTTTTCAAAACATCGAACACTTGCTTTTGGGACTTCCACCACATGAAATTTTCCTTGCCACCACCCTTGGTCACTTGGTTGAGGGCCCATGCAATATGGGAGAATCCCAAAATGAACATGCGATAGAAGTTGGAAATTCCTAAGAAACTTCAAAACTCAGTTAGTGTGGTCAGGGTTGGCTATTCACGAATGACTTAGATCTTGGTTGGATCTGCATGCACACCATGATCATAAAATATGTATCCTAGGTATTGGACCATGTTCATGCCGAAGGAACATTTTTCCAATTTAGCATATACTTTGTGTTGTCATAGAGTGTGAAGGACATATTGAATATGTTGCAATTGTTTTTCCCAATTATTATTGAAGATGAGGTTATCATCCAGATATACCACCACAAAATAATTGGTAAAAGGATACAATATATCATCCATCAATCTCATGAAAGTTGTTGGAGTATTTTTCAAACCAAAGGGAATGACTAGACATTCGAAAAGACCTTATTTGGAGTTTAAAGAAGTCTTCCATACATCAGTTTGTTCTATTAGGACTTGGTGGTAGCCAGACTTCATGTCAATCTTACTGAAAAACTTGGCTCCCTTGAGTTGGTCAAGAAGGTCATCAATTCAGGGAATTAGGTACTGGTTCCTAACTATGGTTTTGTTTGTTTCCCTATAATCAATGCCAAGTTTCCAAGTCCCATATTTCTTCTACACAAGTACAACTGGGCTCCCGCATGGTGAGGAGTTGGGTCAGATGTGCCCCTTTTGAAGAATCTCTTGGATCTATATCTTGATTTCCTCATTTTCCATCAGAGAGCAGTGATAGACTAGCCTATTGGGTATAGGTGCATTGGGGGTTATATCGTTTGAATGCTTGACTTGATAGTTTAGTGGTACCCCAATGGGTGAGGAGAAGACATCTTTGTATTCTTACATGATCTTTTCCACCCACTTCTGATGGGTGGAGAGGACCTATGCATAGTACATGGATGTGGTTGCAGCCTCCTATTCACTTTGATAGTGAAATATGAAGAATAATTTTTTTCTAGTATGGGAAATGACCTTCCTCCATTGCTTAGCAAAGATCAAATAAATGGTGATAGGCATAGCTACCTCTGGTATCTTGTACAATTATCTACCCAAAGTAATAATAACAGTATGAGGTCTAGACTCATATACAACATGTTGTTTCCACAAGTATGGTTGGCCTAAAAGAACATCACAAACTTCAAGGGGGAAAATATCACACAATACCTCAGCCTTGAAGGGCTTGATGTTGTAGGGAAGATGACCGTATTGACTAACAAAAAGATATTTTTTTGGTTAAGCCACCCGATGGTGTAGGTTGCATGTGTGGTTTCATCAACAGGTTCAACCACTTGAAGACCTCTTCTTGGATCATGTTCTTTTGAATTAATCTATCGAAAATGAATTGCAGCGGTGCACCCTTCACCCACATTTGCAAGTGAAAAAGGTGTTCACCTTCCTCTCATTCTTCTGGTTCACTAGGTTGGAACTTGGTGGTAGTGACAGTGGCACTGAGTTCTGCATCCATTATCTTCTTCTCCTTTTCTAGATCTAATTTAGAGTTCGAACCTTCCTCTGACTTTGAGGATTTCAGCTCGGCCACCAACGAATGCCTTGAGTGACATTCATCAGTGTTATGCCAGGGGATTGTATGGA
This sequence comes from Picea sitchensis, assembly GCA_010110895.2. NCBI lineage: Eukaryota > Viridiplantae > Streptophyta > Pinopsida > Pinales > Pinaceae > Picea > Picea sitchensis. The sequence continues at coordinate 27,487 of SNQJ01S0168715.1, read as the reverse complement.
ATTCACACCACTTCCCAGTGTATTTCTTCATCTTCTCATTACCCTTATTTGTTTGCATCTTGGATTGGTTGTCCTAAGGGGGTTCCTTGCTCTATCCTTTGTTTTGTGGGTTGTGGTATCGTTTTCCATGAATTTTCTGTGAGGAATTCATAGATCCAAACTACGAGATCTTTTGTTTAAATTTATTCTCAATTTTGACAACATATCGATAAGTCGCGCCCAGTGATGATATGTACAAACACTCCATTTTTTTTTGGATGTATCTATGCATATATTCACGGTACTTAATCACTAGATTTCATTCAGATTCTTTGATACCCATATTGGTTCCCAATGTATGGAATATATTTTTGAACTCTGGTATTGTCTTGTCCCTTTCCTGTAGCAGTGTGGTCCATTTTTTATATTGGTCATCGTAGCTCCCAACAGGGTAGTAATGTTCCTTAATATATTTCATGAGATAATCCCAAGTGGGTGCGACTCAAAATATTTCATATTCCTTAGTGTCCTTTTGCTCACAGTAAGTCTCCCACCAATCCTTGAGATGGGAGATAGCCTTAAGGAGTGCAAACGTAATATTTTCTCTATTGGAAAAATTATGGACCAAAAAATACCCTTCTAGAAAATTCAACCATTTATCTACAGCATCCACATCTATCTGACCTTCAAATAAGGGGATATCAAAATTAACTTGTACCTTGAAGGGGGCTATGCCTCCAAAGTTTCCTCTTGATGAAGATGTGTCTCATATTGGTAGTCGTCGAAGGATCTATGAAATGTTATCCATCATCTTGTTCCTTTGTCGCGCAAGGGATTTCTTGAGAAATGGTCTAAAAATATCGCGTGCTCCATTGTCTCTCTTTTCTTCCTCCATGGGAGGTCGTCATGATCATTGGGGATAGTCTTTCAATGGCTCAACTACTTTGAGTCCCAACTCTTTGTACCCTAACCTCGTTGGGGACATGCAAAAAGAAAAAAATAAAGAGAAAATCACTATGATACCATTGATCTGGATTTATAAATGTAACAAAGTAAAATACAAATGTATAACAAATAAACTCACATACATACAATAAAAATTGACTTCTATTGATAAAGAGAACCTACAGAAACTGTAAAAATCCAGACTGAAACAAACTTTCTCGAATGGTGGTATCTTAGCTTTGAGAATAGATATGACGAATATGCTAATTCACAACAAGATGAGTACAATGAGGCTCCAAAGTCATTTTTAACATAAAAAATAATTTCGAAAACCTTAAACATCCAAAACCCTAACCCTGGCAGATGAAATTCCAAAATGTTTGTGGGACGCGATGGCGGTAGTTGATACATCAACTTCCCGAGGGCGCAACTTTTTCATACAATCTTTGTTTTGGTGTATTGATACACCATTGGAAAGGTATAGCCAAGGAGTGTGTATTTTGTTTGACCTAACATCTGCCTATGGCTACAAGCAAGTCATTTCCAATCCTAAAAAAAATCATTTAGGACCTCAAAATGTCCCTGAATGTTTGGGACCCAAAAAACTATTAAAAAACTACCAAAATGGAAATTGTTCTTTGAGCCAGTGGAATATGTTGGTGGCCACCAATATCCACCTAGATAAATAATATATAGGTGGGAGGATATTAGTCTCTACTTTGAGTGTGTATAGATATATTTGGGTTTCTTAACATAAAAATACCAATCTAATGGAAGAATTTAGAAATAGAAATTAAAGGGTATAAATAGTTAAAGGAGCAAGCTCAAGGTGTGAGAGAATATTGGATTAGTTGTTTGGGTACTTGATTTTTATGGAATTTTCATATTGTATCCAACTGATTTAGTATAATGATAGTGTGGGTTTTAAGGCTCAATCCACTGTTTGGTATGCATCTTATAGATCATTGTCATGGTACCCCAAGGAAATCTATAGTAATGTTAGAACCAAGCGATTAACTAGGTTATGGGAGCTTGACTCAAATTGATTGCATAAATAACAATTGCAAAATAATTTTCAATGGGTAGGGAACCATTTTAGGGAATTCTAAGTGACCATGGACCCAACCATGTAGCTTTCACCCTCAACTTGATGAATGAAGTTAGGAAATCCCCTAAATGAGTTCCCTAGCGAGAAAAAGTGAGTCAAATTGGTGATGAAAGGTTAGACACCAAGAAAAAATATGGATCTAAGGAATCCACCTAAGTGATAGACATTACAATGAGGTTCCATGTCTAGGCTAAGGTTAGAGAGGATCCAATGATCAGAATAAAAGATCATGCATATGAGGAGTGTATAAAATGGTACTCAATGTAATAAATCACTAACAATAATAGGAACCAAGAAAGAGTGTTTATCCTTTAGTGCTCAAGTGAATTTTTTACAAATAAATACAAAAGGATCCCTCCTCTTTCATTGACAAAGTCAATTTTAATTATGCGTCTAATTATTAAAATAACTTTTTCACAAAACTTGAATATGGTTTTGCATTTATTTATTGAAATGTCCTTCATATTATAGGGATGTGCACTAAGGTTCCATGCCAATGACTCCTTTTTTATGGAGAAATTGTACCCAATTTATTAGTAAGATGAGACTTTACTTGAAACATTGATTTAGAGAAAAATTTCGATTAGGTAGGTAATTCTACTTGACATCAAAGAAGATAAAAAATAATTTATTGCTCTCTATTATACAGGGTGTGCATGGCTAGAAATGTATCTTCTATATATGATGTCTAAAAATATACTAGGGTGTCTGTTAGTTGAGAAACATATACTTCTTCTTCCAACAAGGGTGATTGATATAAATATGAATTATTGGAATTAATCACATCATGAATGCCTAGGTTAGAGAGAAGATCCAAGTAATAAGAATTGCCACAAATTTAGGGAATATATAGGGAGAATAAGACATAGGTTGAAGCTTATGATGGTGGAAACCCTTGAACCATAGTTTGTCTAGGTAAAGAGATATGTAGTCGCATACGTGAAACTACACTAGTAGGTCGAGGAAATCATGGAGACTTTTACAGTGTGCTGGAGAATCTTTGAAAGATACAGTCACCTCAGTGTGAATCTATGTTATGTTATAAACAAAATAGGATTTTTTGCATTTCTTATTATGTTGATGATATCTTGTAGTGTGTGGAAGAGTGACAAGGGAGAAATTGGTTAGTATCCATAATATGCCTTAAGAGGAGAAAATCCTATAGAAACATGAATTTACCTATTGTGGCTATGTTGAAGAACATGTAGGTAAGAATCACATTGCTTATTCCAAGTGTAATAGGTTCAAAATGAATGGACTAGACTATGCTTGAAAATTTCAATCTACCCATCAATTTGGGTTGCTTATTCCAAGTGTAATAGGTTCAAAATGAATGGACTAGACTATGCTTGAAAATTTCAATCTACCCATCAATTTGGGGGTCAAAGGAAATAGAGAAGTGAAGTTGACAACCCAATAAGTGCCAAAGAATTTTCTAGAATGTGCTAAGGAAAGAAGCATCCTAAATTGAGTCAATGTTTAGAGGTAAACCCAAAAGGGTCAAACATGATAGATTAAAATATTATTCATTTTCTAAGTAGAGATAGTTTTATTACAAAGAATAAAAAGATTCATCTTAGAGAATTGAAGGATTACAACCAAAATGAAATCATGTTTCTTGTCTGCCATGCATAAACCACTAACAAAAATAATATAGAAACAAACTCATATGGATATGAAGGGATATGGAATGGATAATAAAGTCCCTATTTTTGCATGGTTTTCTTATTGGTGTTATAGATAGGGCACTTGAAAAATGAAAAATGAAATTTGATGTTGCATGGATGGCTAAAAGAATTGTTTTTGTAGATTTTGGAATGTTTTAAGCTTAATGAAATAACCATCATATGATGAAGCATGCTCCCTATTGAGACCTAGGTCTACACCCTCGCCCCTCCTCTCATTTCCCTATACCTTCATCAAAATTGTTCCTCTTCTGGTTAGTTAAGTCGATTTCCCATTACTAAATGACTCAGTTTTTATCATTATCTTTCTTGATTGATTCTTGGCGCCAATTATTTCTGTTTTCTTGAAGGATAATTGAATGTCGTAGTTTGGGTTTGAAATACTTGTCATTATGTTTTCCATTGATTGAGCGTGTAGTAGGTGGACCAAGTCCTTTTTGTGCACAGGAAACATCCAAAATAAAAATCGCAGCAATTCAGAGTAGTGGATTTCGGGCTTAGGTTATGAGAAAATAGACAAGTCAAATTTTTGACAGTGTATATCCAACAATCAATTCAGATCAACCACTCTCATGAATTTAGAGTTTAAATATAACGTGAGTTTTAAAAACAAAGCAATAGGAACGCCACTCCATGACTTCAACATTCGGGCATCTGAACTTGTCATTGTTTCAATCTTTAAAAGTGCTTGAATGTCGAAGTGTCGAAGTCTCTGAACACCGAAGTTCCTGAAATGATGTCACATCACTACGAGATATTTTCATTCTTGGAGGTTTCAATCCATAACAAGAATAGATCACTGGAGCCTCGAACTACCACGTCACTCCATGATATCGGCCATCCGAGAGATGTGAAAACTCTGCATTCAGAAGCTCTCGAACCCCAAAGATTCAGAGACACGTGGAACTCATCTATTGCTAATGCGTGGCATTCATCTATCACTGACACGTGGAATTCATATGTCATTGACACATGGAATTCATCTATTATGACATGTGGCACTCATTTCAGGCACCTTTGGGTACGTCATATTCTCATTTTCAGGTGACATGTGTCACTCTCTTTTTGTGATACGTCAACGATTGTGACATCATGTGGCCACATTAGATCCAGGATATCGCCACTCTAGGATATTTCAATTATGAGAAAACCCAGTTCTCTGAAGCTCCGTAGTGTCGAGTTGCTGAAGTACCGGAGCCCCCGAACATCTAAGTGCCAAAATGTTGACATGTCACTCTGGGAGATTTCAATCAATAGAAAACTCAGTTTCCCGAAGTGCAAGAGCCCAAAACTACCACGTGACTCCATGAGTTCAGTCCTTTGGGAGATATGTAGACTTTGCATTCAAAAACTCCCAAACCCCAAAGATCCAGAGACACGTGGAATTCATCTTTTAAAATGTGTGGCACTCATCTATCGATGACACATGGCAGCCATTTGTCATTGGCATGTGGAACTCATTTCAAGCACCTTTGGGTATGTCATTTGTACTATTTAGGGTGACACATGTCACTAATATTTCTATTACACATCAACGATATGACATCATGCATCCATGTCACTCTGGGAGATCGTCCTCTGGAAAATTCTCAAACTATGCATTTGTAAGCTCCTGAACCCCAAAGAGTTGGAGTCCCAAAGAGCTGAAATGTTTAAGGATACATATAATCCCGAGTTAATTAGAAAAAAATGTTGGACACACCTACCACACTTAGAGGGGGGGTGAATGAGTGTGGGGCTCTTTTTACCAAAACTTCCCTCTTACACAAAACTCCTTAGTTAACATTCAAATTTTACTCATTACTCATTGTTGTCATTTATAACTAGTTAGATGTAAACATATATCAGCAACATAGATCATAAATAACTCATCACCACAAGGAACAAAAATGACACAAGATGTATGTACAATTTTCTTTTTATTACGGACTACAATCCTTTGGGTTTTTCAACAACAACTAAATAAAGTACAACTCTACAAGAGCACCATCTCTATAATGAAAGACTCATCTTACACCCTCAACACCAACTGATATGAAACAACAATCCTCAACAAATATCAATCTGCTACAAGTATGTGACCTGTCAGTAGTGTAGCCTGCGTGTGTACGTGCCCTGGCTCACTACAACCCACGTATGTATGCAGCCAATATATACGACAACTTGTGTATGCCTTCTGAGTTATTAGGGTTTATCCTTTTCATCACATACTCAGATCCTTTGGAACTTGCAAGCATAATTTCTTCTGTCTTCCACCATCCAAACTCACCACCAGCCAGTCACAACACATCCAAGCTCTCCAATAGCTTACTCATGCTCCACAACCAATCAATATGAATGCTAACTCAATCATGTATAAGAAACTAGTATATCATAGAAATCATATCATAATTGAATCACAATATTATTACTCACTCCATCAACCAACATAAACCACATCACAATAGCCATACCAAGAATTCCCTAAGCATTCACAACACAACAAGAAATATTATCCATCAAGACAATAATGTAACCATACCAGAGTCTCGGTGACAGATCTGACCTCATAGAATGCACATCTGGAACCTGCTTCAGTCTTCAACAACCAATCATCATCTCAAACATGGATCTCCATGATTTTATCCATTGTACATGCCCTATCCTCATACAGCCCATGTATGTATGCACCCTGCCCATTACAGCTCACGTACACCTCAGAAACTAGGGTTTCTGAAGCTGTGAGACTTTTGTCATCAAGATCTCCATTTTTTACGAAACTTTGATGCATCCATGAGATCCTCCTCACACTCTCTTTCTCAAAATAGATCTGCAACCATGCTCAAGAGATACACACCAAATATGCTCTCATAATAATCTCTCACAAGAAGCTCTCCATCAAAAATCCAAAATATATTCTCATAAGAAGCTCTCCATTGATCCAGAAAAAGGATGTTTTTCAAGATACCATAGCTATCTTATTTATACTTTCATCCTCTAGGTCACTTAACCCATTTCTAG